>JBAIAA010000388.1:0-305462 GCA_037893245.1 Crossaster papposus | reverse complement strand
TGGGTGCTATACGATTTGTCCAAGGTACGAGTTGTTCAAGGTATGAGTTGGCTTTATGATGTAAAGTTAACTGATCAAAGGTACGGACTGATCAAAGGTACGGGCTGCCCAAGGTACGAGCTGCCCAAGGTACGGGCTGCCCAAGGTACGGGCTGCCCAAGGTACGGGCTGCCCAAGGTACGAGCTGCCCAAGGTACGAGCTGCCCAAGGTACGAGCTGCCCAAGGTACGAGCTGCCCAAGGTACGAGCTGCCCAAGGTAGGGTTTGCCCAAGGTAGGGTTTGCCCAAGGTACATGTAGGGTTTGCCCAATGGAGGAAGGACTAAAAGAAGTTTGAACGGCTCACCAAGCCGTGACCAGATATTGATTGTCCAATTACCAACCTTTGTTGATTTACGACTGCGATAAGATTTGTGTGTACAGCATTCGTTGCCGGTTTTACAGCTTCAGTGGAGCTAACAATCGTTTGTGTTTTAATGAGTTTATAAAACACTAACATACAAACAAAAGCATTTTGCATGCGCAGTATAGTCGGCAAGCTGTCCTTTTCATGCGCCGTCCTTTTTCATCGGAAGCAGTGAAAAATGTGTGATCTGCTGGTGTTTCAACGTTCAAAATCCGATTTTCCTCTGGGGAAATACAACGATGTTTTTTCAAGTGATAGATTGAGAGGTAAGAAAATTATGAATACATATTTTGATGAAATTGAAGCTTTTCTGCCAAGTTCCTATGGCTGAAATTTGGGAGTTTATATCAACACGTTGTCTTTTAACCACTCGTGTTTGTACACGCTTTCGTTTTTAACCCTCGGATTTCATTTTTATAATTATTTTTCGCTGTATTTAAATACCATGAACATGACAACATCATGATTTCAAATTGTTTTTAAACATTTGTTTGTTTTATTTTGTATTTTGGATCAGGATTTATTATCTCAAATTGTTAGTTTTGTTTATCAGATAAATCGGAGCCTGTAAAAAAATTGTCTTTTCCGTACGCCGCCAACATGGTGCAGGCGCATGTGTCGTTAATCTCATAATGCTTTGCGACGAGTGTCTAACTGCAGTATCTTTACGACCGAGGCGCGGAAGTCATAAGCCGTGTTCGCACTGGACTTATTTTTGGGAAGGTTTTACTGAGACGATGGTCAAATAAAAATGGTCAAATTTGACCACTGTTCGCACTTGGACTTTCGACACAGGAAAATTTTACCGAGACCGTGGGAAAAGTAGCCGAGCTGTCATTATAATGACTCGTGAGGGCGCTTTGCGTGACCTTTCTGCATTGACCCCGTGATCGCGCGCGCTTTTTTTTTTCCCGATCGCATCATTGACGCCATCGCTAGCCGTACGGTATTGCAACAACTACTTTCGTCGTAAGACGCGTTGACGTTATTTATTATCATTTGAAAATGATGCACTGGTAGCACCAATCAAACTTCCGACTGTATCAATAATAATATCTGCCATAATATTGACCAAAGGAACCCAAACTCTACGTAAACTTTTTGCAGAACCACATGCGAATGTGATCACGATGCGATTTGCATGCAGCGTGCCCTCACGTAAACAATGCAAAGAGCGCATGCGCAGTTGTCTTGTTTAGCGGGACCTTGCACTGGGGGGCCGGATTAACGTTTTCCTGGGACGCTTTTACCGAGTCGCGCTGTTCGCATTGGACTTATCGTCTAGGGAAAAGCGACCAGGGACGTTTTCCCGGGCAGCAGTTGGCCGGTAGAAGTACCCACTGGACTCGGGAGAAGTACCTGAGAGGAAAACGTCCTGGGCTGTCCGCACTGGACTTAAAATGGGTAAAGGACCCATCGTCTAGGGACGTTTTATCATTTTAAGTCCAGTGCGAACAGGGCTTTAGTCTTTGATCTCTGGTCATCGCAACTCCTTCTAGTCCTTCCTCCATGGGTTGATCAAAGTACGATTTGCCCACGGTACCGAGAGTTGCCCACAGTACCAAGGGTTTCCCAAGCGAGTTCACTTTAGTGGAGTGTCGTGGCCGGGCGGTTAAGAACTTGGTTTTCTGTTCCGCAGAGTGTGGGTTCGAGTCCCGGTGTCGACACGTGTGTCCTTAAGCAAGGCAATTAAACCACTATTGCTTCGTCCTTTGGATGGGACGTAAAGCTGTAGGTCCCGTGCGTTGTGTAATGCACGTAAAAGAACCCAGTAACACTCTTCGCTAAGAGAAGGGGTTCGCCCCGGTGTTCCTGGCAGCGCCTCGGAATAGGCAACTAGATAGATGGCGCTTTACAAATGCATGATCATCATCATCACTTTCATCGATGAAAGCCGTTGTGTTACAAAATGGTAAGTCCAATACATACATGTACTATTCTATTTAGACCACAGTAAAAGTTGTAATGAAAGAATGTTTTTTTAAACCACCACCGTTTCAGCCATTAGTATTCCTAATCCTAACCATGCATTCACGCCAACATTTTTTTAACCAAACCCCCAAACTACATGTAAGTAAAGTAGGCTATGGATTCCTCCACGAGTAAAATATCTAGTCCGACTTTAAACACAAAGTAAAGTACCAGTCGTAGCAGGCATTTGTTTCGAAAATATTTAGGCTACAACTACAAGAATGAAAGTTATAGATTTGTGCCTATACCGCCCGCATGCCTGAAAAGCTACCGCACAAAAATTTTCATTTTCGGATCGTTCGAACTCCTTCTCTTTATAGCTCCATGATATTACTACCCGAGTGATAATCCACTCCACGTGATCGAGTCTCGACCAATCAGAAGCCATCAACTCTCCTAGGTATTAATTACAAATGAATAATGAAAAAAAGCCTCATGTGTTTTCAAAAAAGTCTGGAAACAAATCTATAACTTTCATTTTCGGAGACTTAGTGTATTTTCTCTTTATAACAAATTTGAAATATTTTTCAGTCCCATTTATGTCTTTTTAACATTTTTGCAACATTACTAACCTTCACAACTCTATAAATATAACCTTGGAGGAATAAGAAGGTTTCTTATTCCATGATATAACTAGTGGCGTCAGGATACAACATTCTTTCCTTCTTTACCTGATGATAGGCGCATGTTAATGTTAATGTATGATGTAATGTATAATACACGGCCTATATGATTCCTACCTGTTGAAGCACACACAAACAACCGATGATCGCCCAGAAAATGCTGCTTTTCCCCATTTTTACAGCTTTAATACTTCAACACCAGGTTTATTCCAGCATCAGAACATTGATGTAGGACTAAACGACCAACTCTAAATTATTGTCGGCTCAGATAAAGTCCAAAACAATCCTATAAAATCGACGCTCAACACCCGTGAAGGTAATTTGCATAATATGAAAGTGATTGACAACAGGTGATTGACAGAGCACAATGAGCGATTTATATAATTATTTCTAAGGTCCAAAGAGTTAAACTTCACAAAAAAATTATCTTCATAGTTGATAACATGACCTTAGAAGAAAAGACCCACTTTGGGGGGTTAAATCTTCACTGAGTGAAAGGAAAAATATTAGTTCATCAACAGAGGGCGCTGCGCAACTTCAACGGACCGCCCAAATGACGCGTCGCTATGCCAACTGAAACTTGTATCTAGTTTCATCGGGTTTTTTTTTAGGAGTGCCTATGATTAGTATGATAAGATAAAAAAATGTGATTTTAGTATTGTAACTAAAACATTTTATTTTATTTCAGAATCGTGCAGCCAGAATGGTTTTAGGATGTTAAATTAGAGATATGCATACTGGGGATTTATAAGAAACTTAGCTGGATGACAGTTCGTCAACACAGTTTGTATTTCAATGCTAATTTAATGTACAACTGTGCGTATTGGTTTTGTACCACAATATTTAACTACAAAGATTTAATCTCATATTGGCGTTCATACTCACAATACCCCCTTCACAATTCCTAAAATAATATTGCCTTCAACGTGGTCAACTCGGATTCCGGCAGTCAGTCCGCAGCGCACTGAAAAGCCGTTCCTTTTATGTGCGATTTATGCATGGCACTTTGTGCGTGACCTCGTTTTTGAATACTTAATGAGCTGGCGACAACGCCTGGAATTTGGTCCGAAACATCCGTTTTATTCACTGGCTGTCAATATTATGTATATTTTCTTTTGGATAAGGAAACATTTTGTTATATTATCAAATCATATTGGAAAATATATGACATTTAGAGGGTGAAATTTATAACGTAAAAAAAGCTCCCGAACCAACAAATTGACCTTTAAAAAAAGACGAATTTTGTCCATCTTCTGGCAGCGGCCACAACCCAATTTCACACTGATGTTAAAGATAATTTCATATTCTATCACAAAACTGTAGATTTGGGGTTGATTTTAACTTAGTCCAGTCAGGGCGCAGAAAATTATAACGTTCTCAATAAATTAACAAACGGAACATCCCGCCATGACAGTCCATAGTCTTCCTGCGCCCTCATTGGTCGAAAATGACGTCATTGAAAAAGGCTTCGTGGTAACGTGTAGTTCATGCACATTTCAATACGCAGTTTTTTGTGTATTTTTTTAATTGTAAGCTCAAGCGAAAAGGATTCTGCTAATCAGTATTTTGTTTAATCTTTTTAACAGTGGACTGATTACAAAATAATAATATTGCCTGCGTAATACAATGTATACAGCCAAATATACACACAAAAAAGCAGCAAATGAAGTCGTTGTTTAACATTTATATCTGTATTGTGAGGTTGGTTTATAAAAGAAACTGCACTTTTTATTTGAAACTTGCATGTTATTGCTTACATTAATATACCCTGTTGATGTTATACGACTTGAATACAATTGTTAAATTAAACCCTGAAATTGTAAAAACTTATTTTACTTACATCATCAATTACATGTACATGTACATAAATACAGATTGAAGAAATGACCAAAATTAGGGTTGATAATGAGATAATAAATGTTTAGCAATTAGGCAAAAC
Organism: Crossaster papposus; assembly: GCA_037893245.1. Classification (NCBI taxonomy): domain Eukaryota; kingdom Metazoa; phylum Echinodermata; class Asteroidea; order Velatida; family Solasteridae; genus Crossaster; species Crossaster papposus. The sequence continues at coordinate 300,524 of JBAIAA010000388.1, read as the reverse complement.
ATTAACAAAAATATGGCCAACATTCAAATTAAAATAATGACAACATAGTGAAGATGATAATTACCATCATCTTTGGCATAATGTTCAATGTGCAAACCATTGAGATTAGTATAAAAGTAAATACCGGTACAGTTTGTTTTATCTTTGCTTGATGGTTTTGGCATAGTTTCTTTGGCATTAAATTATTGTAAATATTAAATTACAATGTATACCCGCTTCTAACATTGCAAAAACAAAAGATTTTAAATAAGACATAAATTTTGCTAATATAAATGTTAATGCACATAAATTATATCACTGATAATAGAAATAATACAATCTGCATTCATAAAGTTATATGCTGTTTGTGTCAAATTTACATTGTTGCTAAAAACTTTGTTAGCATAGTTTTGGGCATTAAGTCCTAGATGATTTGACAAACTGACCCGACTCGACCAGACTCGGTTTTGATCTGTTTTAGCTGCACTGTGTTTGCACAACACTGACACAAAGTCATGTATATTATTTAAAACACTAAAATCCAAAAACATTTACATGTAGGCCTACATGTACAAAGAACGTGCTGCATATCCACCAGTACATTTAAATCTTCAACTATTTTCAACACTTCTTTGGAAACCAAACTCTAGATCATTTGTCCCAACATGAATCATTACAAATACAATGTCAGGCACAGTTGTTAAGTTGATGTCATGCTGATGAAGCAGATACTTTCTAAGGCCAGAAATTGTAGTACCGCGACGAGTCACTGCCTGCAAATCAACCAACTATAGTAGTGATGTTCTCTTTGAGATACTTTGTGAGAGAGCTTTGCCTTTGGCCTTCTGTGGCTCCTGACATGCTGGCAATGGCTGGCAATGGCTGGCGATGGCTGGCAATGGCTGCGATGGCTGGCGATGGCTGCGATGGCTGCATGGCGATGGCTGCCATGGCTGGCGATGGCTGCCATGGCTGGCGATGGCTGCCATGGCTGGCGATGGCTGCCATGGCTGGCGATGGCTGCCATGGCTGGCGATGGCTGCCATGGCTGGCGATGGCTGCCATGGCTGGCGATGGCTGCCATGGCTGGCGATGGCTGCCATGGCTGGCGATGGCTGCCATGGCTGGCGATGGCTGCCATGGCTGGCGATGGCTGCCATGGCTGGCGATGGCTGCCATGGCTGGCGATGGCTGCCATGGCTGGCGATGGCTGCCATGGCTGGCGATGGCTGCCATGGCTGGCGATGGCTGCCATGGCTGGCGATGGCTGCCATGGCTGGCGATGGCTGCCATGGCTGCCATGGCTGCCGATGGCTGCCGATGGCTGCCGATGGCTGCCGATGGCTGCCATGGCTGCCGATGGCTGCCATGGCTGCCATGGCTGCCATGGCTGCCATGGCTGCCATGGCTGCCATGGCTGCCATGGCTGCCATGGCTGCCATGGCTGCCATGGCTGCCATGGCTGCCATGGCTGCCATGGCTGCCATGGCTGCCAATGGCTGCCAATGGCTGCCAATGGCTGCCAATGGCTGCCAATGGCTGCCAATGGCTGCCAATGGCTGCCAATGGCTGCCAATGGCTGCCAATGGCTGCCAATGGCTGCCAATGGCTGCCAATGGCTGCCAATGGCTGCCAATGGCTGCCAATGGCTGCCAATGGCTGCCAATGGCTGCCAATGGCTGCCAATGGCTGCCAATGGCTGCCAATGGCTGCCAATGGCTGCCAATGGCTGCCAATGGCTGCCAATGGCTGCCAATGGCTGCCAATGGCTGCCAATGGCTGCCAATGGCTGCCAATGGCTGCCAATGGCTGCCAATGGCTGCCAATGGCTGCCAATGGCTGCCAATGGCTGCCAATGGCTGCCAATGGCTGCCAATGGCTGCCAATGGCTGCCAATGGCTGCCAATGGCTGCCAATGGCTGCCAATGGCTGCCAATGGCTGCCAATGGCTGCCAATGGCTGCCAATGGCTGCCAATGGCTGCCAATGGCTGCCAATGGCTGCCAATGGCTGCCAATGGCTGCCAATGGCTGCCAATGGCTGCCAATGGCTGCCAATGGCTGCCAATGGCTGCCAATGGCTGCCAATGGCTGCCAATGGCTGCCAATGGCTGCCAATGGCTGCCAATGGCTGCCAATGGCTGCCAATGGCTGCCAATGGCTGCCAATGGCTGCCAATGGCTGCCAATGGCTGCCAATGGCTGCCAATGGCTGCCAATGGCTGCCAATGGCTGCCAATGGCTGCCAATGGCTGCCAATGGCTGCCAATGGCTGCCAATGGCTGCCAATGGCTGCCAATGGCTGCCAATGGCTGCCAATGGCTGCCAATGGCTGCCAATGGCTGCCAATGGCTGCCAATGGCTGCCAATGGCTGCCAATGGCTGCCAATGGCTGCCAATGGCTGCCAATGGCTGCCAATGGCTGCCAATGGCTGCCAATGGCTGCCAATGGCTGCCAATGGCTGCCAATGGCTGCCAATGGCTGCCAATGGCTGCCAATGGCTGCCAATGGCTGCCAATGGCTGCCAATGGCTGCCAATGGCTGCCAATGGCTGCCAATGGCTGCCAATGGCTGCCAATGGCTGCCAATGGCTGCCAATGGCTGCCAATGGCTGCCAATGGCTGCCAATGGCTGCCAATGGCTGCCAATGGCTGCCAATGGCTGCCAATGGCTGCCAATGGCTGCCATGGCTGCCAATGGCTGCCATGGCTGCCATGGCTGCCATGGCTGCCATGGCTGCCATGGCTGCCATGGCTGCCATGGCTGCCATGGCTGCCATGGCTGCCATGGCTGCCATGGCTGCCATGGCTGCCATGGCTGCCATGGCTGCCATGGCTGCCATGGCTGCGATGGCTAGCTGCGATGGCTGCGATGGCTGCAAGGGGGATGGCGGTGGGCATGGCCATGGTGGTGGACGGCATGAATGCTACCTAGTATAAGAAACATATTGGAAGACAGAAATAGGAACTATGAAGTTTAGCACAATAATACTACTACATTTATGATTATTAAATAATTTGTTAGAATTTTGAACAAAAACATAGGCCTAAGTCGTTTTTATACATGAAAGAAAAATAAATTCGTATGCATGACAAGAAGGCAGAAACCTAACTTGATCATATAAATAAAGCCACACAAAACAAACAAAATAATTATGTTTCTGTTGGCTACTGTGCAATCACCATCTAGTGCATATCCAGCACATGGGGGTGTACACACGTGCTTGTGTGCATAATGAAATACGTACGTTCTGCGTATGTAAAGCCGAAAGACATGGCCGAAAAAGTTGAAATCGCGCGCACGAAAATCGTCGCAAATACATGAAAAAAATGTCGCCACAGGCTAAATTGTATATCAAACGAAAGATCATTGCTTCCTTTATCGATGTGTAGTGATCATTTTTGGCAATATTTGTTAGTCCAGTCAGGGCGCAGAAACTAAACACACGACAACAACATTTCTTAAAATTATACTCTAACTTCGAGTGAACAAAATTCTGCCAAAAACACACTGAATCTCGTCATATTTTATATCATTCGATTCAGAAAATCGTTCGCTTTCCACTTACCACGCCATATTGGATAATCACTGCTTCGTTTGCAACGTGTAGCTCGTGAAAACAAAGCGGTCGAACTCTCGCAATAACTCGCGTAAATCTCGTGGCCGATTTGCGACGCCGGCCCTGCAAATAAAATTCGGGATATGACCTCATTAACGAGTGCGCTGCGGACTGACTGCCGGTAAACGAATGTTCCAATATCCAGGTGGTCAAATTTGGAATGATTTACCCCTATACTAAAACAGTCTCCATCCTTGACGACCTTCAAACTAAACCTAACAAAAACATATTTTAGCTTTATAACTTGATTATATTTGTTTAGTCTATTTGCATTTGTCATGATTTTTTATTATTTTTTATTACATGCTTGCTGGGCCTTGGAAGTTTTTGGGTTTTTTATGGTTAATGCGGCACTTCAAGAAAAGTGTTTGACTTACATGTACTGTGTGGCTATATCTGCTGCATGGAAGCATGATTAGACTCAAGCATGTATCTGTACATTTGTATTGTTTAAAAGTGCAATAATTCTTCTTAAATGCTTCAACCGGTTTGAACTCTTTACATGTTTGTATCCATTTTAATCCTATGTGTTTCTTAACCTATCTATTTTAGGCCATAATATTTCAATGTTTTTAAAATAATTTATTTATGAAATGGTATAGGGGCTAGTCATAATCAGTAAACTTATAATTAGAAGGCTCCTTTGGAAAGCAGTTTGTTAACTGAAAATGACTACCCTCTTTACAGATTACAATAAATAAATAAATAAATGCTACTCTAAACGAAATTTAAAACCCAAAGCTAAAGTAAGCTATTGACGCTAGATGTACTAGATGTACTGGATCTGGATCTGGATCTGGATCAATATTCTCAACGCTCTTACTAGAGCCAAACGAGAAGAGTGAGTGTGCGCGGTGTAGTTTTTAGTTGCTTCTAAGGTGAGATATGACGGCTCCTTTAAAGGTCTTATTGTCCGTGATGGCTATGACGTCAGGTGGTAATGTGTTCCAGTCTTTTACCGTTTGGGGCAAATATGAATATTTAAAGCAGTCTTTGTTTGCAGAGAACAGTTGGTAGGCCTTGCTGTGATTGTGTCTGGATTGGCGTGTGACCGGTTGTAAGAACTTTCCTGCCGGGACGGCAGCCTGACCATGGTGAATTTTGTGGAGCATTGAGATTCGTGCCACTTTCCGTCTGCTTTCCAAGGTGTCCCACTGGAGAGATTTTAGCATAGTTGTGACACTGCTTGTGCGGTTGTAGTCTCTGCAGACAAAGCGGGCTGCTCTTCTCTGTATTATCTCAAGTTTGTCTTTTTGTTCCTGCGTGTAGGGATCTCAAATGATTGCTGAGTACTCCAGAAGCGGGCGAACCAGGGTCTGGTACGCGATTAGTCTTGGTTCCAAGACCATGGTGTTTGCGCGCGCGTACCGCGTACACACGACCAACGTTCAGATATAGAGCACATAAACTAGCTGTACACGCTTGCAATTAATAAACATAGAGGGCGCTGTGACTAGATTGTTTTCCCCACCGACTTTCGGATCCCACAAGGTCTTGGACTTTTCCTATTTGGAGGCGTGACCAGACTATGTAAATGACTTGTAATATATGCAATATTCATATCACGTGATGATTGAAGCTGGCTACGAGGTTAAAGGTCAATGAATGACTCGAACTCTGCAGCCATCACAATCATGATGGCCGCTTCCAGTTCGCGAGGCAGACATATTTCAAGCTAAAGAACATGCATGCAGTCGTTTAGGCTTGAATGCTCTAAAGAAGCAACAGTCTGAAGCTCTTGATGCCCATCTTCGCGGGCACGACCTATCTTCGTTTGTCTTCCCACTGGCTTTGGAAAGAGTGTGATATTCCAAGCAGCGCCAATGTGTTGGGACTTCCTAAACGCCAACAGTGTCGATGTCCCAGACCCAGACGATTGCAGCATTCCAAAATCTCTGGCCATAGTTGTTGTCCCCCTAAAGTCCTTAGCCATGAACTAGCTGGAACGATGTCAGGCGATTGGTCTAGAAGCTGCCACTGCAATTGCAGAGATTACAGATGAGGTTTTGGAATGTGCTGGACAGGGTAAATACTCTGTATTGTTTGCCAGTCCGGAAGCTTTGCTGAGTGACAAAGCCGGGTACCGAGTTGCTGCAACTTCAATCCGTGTACAGTCGGGTATGTGGCTTATTCATCGATGAAAGCCGTTGTGTTACAAAATGGTAAGTCCAATACATACATGTACTATTCTATTTAGACCACAGTAAAAGTTGTAATGAAAGAATGTTTTTTTAAACCACCACCGTTTCAGCCATTAGTATTCCTAATCCTAACCATGCATTCACGCCAACATTTTTTTAACCAAACCCCCAAACCCCCAAACCCCCAAACCCCCCAAACCCCCAAACCCCCAAACCCCCAAACCCCCAAACCCCCAAACCCCCAAACCCCCAAACCCCCAAACCCCCAAACCCCCAAACCCCCAAACCCCCAAACCCCCAAACCCCCAAACCCCCAAACCCCCAAACCCCCAAACCCCCAAACCCCCAAACCCCCAACCCCCAAACCCCCAAACCCCCAAACCCCCAAACCCCCCAAACCCCCAAACCCCCAAACCCCCAAACCCCCAAACCCCCAAACCCCCAAACCCCCAAACCCCCAAACCCCCAAACCCCCAAACCCCCAAACCCCCAAACCCCCCCCCCAAACCCCCAAACCCCCAAACCCCCAAACCCCCAAACCCCCAAACCCCCAAACCCCCAAACCCCCAAACCCCCAAACCCCCAAACCCCCAAACCCCCAAACCCCCCAAACCCCCAAACCCCCAAACCCCCAAACCCCCAAACCCCCAAACCCCCAAACCCCCAAACCCCCAAACCCCCAAACCCCCAAACCCCCAAACCCCCAAACCCCCAAACCCCCAAACCCCCAAACCCCCAAACCCCCCCCCAAACCCCCAAACCCCCAAACCCCCAAACCCCCCAAACCCCCAAACCCCCCAAACCCCCAAACCCCCAAACCCCCAAACCCCCAAACCCCCAAACCCCCAAACCCCCAAACCCCCAAACCCCCAAACCCCCAAACCCCCAAACCCCCAAACCCCCAAACCCCCAAACCCCCAAACCCCCAAACCCCCAAACCCCCAAACCCCCAAACCCCCAAACCCCCAAACCCCCAAACCCCCAAACCCCCAAACCCCCAAACCCCCAAACCCCCAAACCCCCAAACCCCCAAACCCCCAAACCCCCAAACCCCCAAACCCCCAAACCCCCAAACCCCCAAACCCCCAAACCCCCAAACCCCCAAACCCCCAAACCCCCCAAACCCCCAAACCCCCCAAACCCCCAAACCCCCAACCCCCAAACCCCCAAACCCCCAAACCCCCAAACCCCCAAACCCCCAAACCCCCAAACCCCCAACCCCCAAACCCCCAAACCCCCCAACCCCCAAACCCCCAAACCCCCAAACCCCCAAACCCCCAACCCCCAAACCCCCAAACCCCCAAACCCCCAAACCCCCAAACCCCCAAACCCCCAAACCCCCAAACCCCCAAACCCCCAAACCCCCAAACCCCCAAACCCCCAAACCCCCAAACCCCCAAACCCCCAAACCCCCAAACCCCCAAACCCCCAAACCCCCAAACCCCAAACCCCCAAACCCCCAAACCCCCAAACCCCCAAACCCCCAAACCCCCAAACCCCCAAACCCCCAAACCCCCAAACCCCCAAACCCCCAAACCCCCAAACCCCCAAACCCCCAAACCCCCCAACCCCCAAACCCCCAAACCCCCAACCCCCAAACCCCCAAACCCCCAAACCCCCAAACCCCCAAACCCCCAAACCCCCAAACCCCCAAACCCCCAAACCCCCAACCCCCCAAACCCCCAAACCCCCAAACCCCCCAAACCCCCCAAACCCCCCAAACCCCCAACCCCCAAACCCCCAAACCCCCAAACCCCCAAACCCCCAAACCCCCAACCCCCAAACCCCCAAACCCCCCAACCCCCCAAACCCCCCAACCCCCAACCCCCAAACCCCCAAACCCCCAAACCCCCCAAACCCCCAAACCCCCAAACCCCCAAACCCCCCAAACCCCCAACCCCCAAACCCCCAAACCCCCCAAACCCCCAAACCCCCAACCCCCAACCCCCAAACCCCCAACCCCCCCCCCAAACCCCCAAACCCCCAACCCCCCAAACCCCCCAACCCCCAACCCCCCCAAACCCCCAACCCCCCAACCCCCAACCCCCCCCCAACCCCCAAACCCCCCAACCCCCAAACCCCCAACCCCCCAACCCCCCCCCCCCCACCCCCCAAACCCCCCAAACCCCCAAACCCCCCAACCCCCACCCCCCCCAACCCCCAAACCCCCAAACCCCCCAAACCCCCAACCCCCCAACCCCCAAACCCCCCAAACCCCCAACCCCCACCCCCCCAACCCCCCAACCCCCAACCCCCACCCCCAAACCCCCAAACCCCCAAACCCCCAAACCCCCCAAACCCCCAAACCCCCCAACCCCCCCAACCCCCCAAACCCCCAAACCCCCAAACCCCCCAAACCCCCAAACCCCCCCAACCCCCAACCCCCAAACCCCCAACCCCCAAACCCCCAACCCCCAAACCCCCAAACCCCCAACCCCCAAACCCCCAAACCCCCAAACCCCCCAAACCCCCAAACCCCCAAACCCCCAAACCCCCAAACCCCCAAACCCCCAAACCCCCAAACCCCCAAACCCCCCAACCCCCAAACCCCCCAAACCCCCAACCCCCAAACCCCCAAACCCCCAAACCCCCAAACCCCCAAACCCCCAAACCCCCAAACCCCCAACCCCCCAAACCCCCCAAACCCCCAAACCCCCAACCCCCAAACCCCCAAACCCCCAAACCCCCAAACCCCCAAAACCCCAAACCCCCAAACCCCCAAACCCCCAAACCCCCCAAACCCCCAAACCCCCCAAACCCCCAAACCCCCAAACCCCCAAACCCCCAAACCCCCAAACCCCCAAACCCCCAAACCCCCAAACCCCCAAACCCCCAAACCCCCAAACCCCCAAACCCCCAAACCCCCAAACCCCCAAACCCCCAAACCCCCAAACCCCCAAACCCCCAAACCCCCAAACCCCCAAACCCCCAAACCCCCAAACCCCCAAACCCCCAAACCCCCAAACCCCCAAACCCCCAAACCCCCCAAACCCCCAAACCCCCAAAACCCCCAAACCCCCAAACCCCCAAACCCCCAAACCCCCAAACCCCCAAACCCCCAAACCCCCAAAACCCCCAAACCCCCAAACCCCCAAACCCCAAACCCCCAAACCCCCAAACCCCCAAACCCCCAAACCCCCAAACCCCCAAACCCCCAAACCCCCAAACCCCCAAACCCCCAAACCCCCAAACCCCCAAACCCCCAAACCCCCAAACCCCCAAACCCCCAAACCCCCAAACCCCCAAACCCCCAAACCCCAAACCCCCAAACCCCCAAACCCCCCCAAAACCCCCAAACCCCCCAAACCCCCAAACCCCCCAAACCCCCAAACCCCCAAACCCCCAAACCCCCCAAACCCCCAAACCCCCAAACCCCCAAACCCACCCCAAACCCCCAAACCCCCAAACCCCCAAACCCCCAAACCCCCAAACCCCCAAACCCCCAAACCCCCAAACCCCCCAAACCCCCAAACCCCCAAACCCCCAAACCCCCCAAACCCCCAAACCCCCCCAAACCCCCAAACCCCCAAACCCCCAAACCCCCAAACCCCCCCAACCCCCCAAACCCCCAACCCCCAAACCCCCAACCCCCAAACCCCCAAACCCCCAAACCCCCAAACCCCCAAACCCCCAAACCCCCAAACCCCCAAACCCCCAAACCCCCCAAACCCCCAAACCCCCCACCCCCAAACCCCCAAACCCCCCAAACCCCCAAACCCCCAAACCCCCAAACCCCCAAACCCCCCAACCCCCAACCCCCAAACCCCCAAACCCCCAACCCCCAAACCCCCCCCCCAACCCCCAACCCCCCCCCAAACCCCCAACCCCCCAAACCCCCCAAACCCCCAAACCCCCAAACCCCCAACCCCACCCCCAAACCCCCAAACCCCAAACCCCCAAACCCCCCAACCCCCAAACCCCCAAACCCCCAAACCCCCAAACCCCCAACCCCCAAACCCCCAAACCCCCAAACCCCCAAACCCCCAAACCCCCAAACCCCCCAAACCCCCAAACCCCCAAACCCCCCAAACCCCCAAACCCCCCAAACCCCCAAACCCCCAACCCCCAAACCCCCAAACCCCAAACCCCCAAACCCCCAAACCCCCAAACCCCCAAACCCCAAACCCCCAAACCCCCAAACCCCCAAACCCCCAAACCCCCAAACCCCCCAAACCCCAAACCCCCAAACCCCCAAACCCCCAAACCCCCCAAACCCCCAAACCCCCAACCCCCAAACCCCCAAACCCCCAACCCCCAACCCCCAAACCCCCAAACCCCCAAACCCCCAAACCCCCAAACCCCCAAACCCCCAAACCCCCAAACCCCCAAACCCCCAAACCCCAAACCCCCAAACCCCCAAACCCCCCAAACCCCCAAACCCCCAAACCCCCAACCCCCAACCCCCAACCCCCAAACCCCCAAACCCCCAAACCCCCAAACCCCCAAACCCCCAAACCCCCAAACCCCCAAACCCCCAAACCCCCAAACCCCCAAACCCCCAACCCCCCAACCCCCAAACCCCCAAACCCCCAAACCCCCAACCCCCCAAACCCCCAAACCCCCAAACCCCCAAACCCCCAAACCCCCAAACCCCCAAACCCCCAAACCCCCAAACCCCCAAACCCCCAACCCCCAAACCCCCAAACCCCCAAACCCCCAAACCCCCAACCCCCAAACCCCCAAACCCCCAAACCCCCCAAACCCCCAAACCCCCAACCCCCAAACCCCAAACCCCCAACCCCCAAACCCCCAAACCCCCAAACCCCCAAACCCCCAAACCCCCAAACCCCCCAACCCCCAAACCCCCAAACCCCCAACCCCCAAACCCCCAAACCCCCCAAACCCCCAAACCCCCAAACCCCCAAACCCCCAAACCCCCAAACCCCCAAACCCCAAACCCCCCAAACCCCCAAACCCCCAAACCCCCAAACCCCCAAACCCCCAAACCCCAAACCCCCAAACCCCCAAACCCCCAAACCCCCAAACCCCCAAACCCCCAAACCCCCAAACCCCCAAACCCCCAAACCCCCAAACCCCCAAACCCCCAAACCCCCAAACCCCCAAACCCCCAAACCCCCAAACCCCCAAACCCCCAAACCCCCAAACCCCCAAACCCCCAAACCCCAAACCCCCAAACCCCCAAACCCCAAACCCCCAAACCCCCAAACCCCCAAACCCCCAAACCCCCAAACCCCCAAACCCCCAAACCCCCAAACCCCCAAACCCCCAAACCCCCAAACCCCCAAACCCCCAAACCCCCAAACCCCCAAACCCCCAAACCCCCAAACCCCCAAACCCCCAAACCCCCAAACCCCCAAACCCCCAAACCCCCAAACCCCCAAACCCCCAAACCCCCAAACCCCAAACCCCCAAACCCCCAAACCCCCAAACCCCCAAACCCCCAAACCCCAAACCCCCAAACCCCCAAACCCCCAAACCCCCAAACCCCCAAACCCCCAAACCCCCAAACCCCCAAACCCCAAACCCCCAAACCCCCAAACCCCCAAACCCCCAAACCCCAAACCCCCAAACCCCCAAACCCCCAAACCCCCAAACCCCCAAACCCCCAAACCCCCAAACCCCCAAACCCCCAAACCCCCAAACCCCCAAACCCCCAAACCCCCAAACCCCCAAACCCCCAAACCCCCAAACCCCCAAACCCCCAAACCCCCAAACCCCCAAACCCCCAAACCCCCAAACCCCCAAACCCCCAAACCCCCAAACCCCCAAACCCCCAAACCCCCAAACCCCCAAACCCCCAAACCCCCAAACCCCCAAACCCCCAAACCCCCAAACCCCCAAACCCCCAAACCCCCAAACCCCCAAACCCCCAAACCCCCAAACCCCCAAACCCCCAAACCCCCAAACCCCCAAACCCCCAAACCCCCAAACCCCCAAACCCCCAAACCCCCAAACCCCCAAACCCCCAAACCCCCAAACCCCCAAACCCCCAAACCCCCAAACCCCCAAACCCCCAAACCCCCAAACCCCCAAACCCCCAAACCCCCAAACCCCCAAACCCCCAAACCCCCAAACCCCCAAACCCCCAAACCCCCAAACCCCCAAACCCCCAAACCCCCAAACCCCCAAACCCCCAAACCCCCAAACCCCCAAACCCCCAAACCCCCAAACCCCCAAACCCCCAAACCCCCAAACCCCCAAACCCCCAAACCCCCAAACCCCCAAACCCCCAAACCCCCAAACCCCCAAACCCCCAAACCCCCAAACCCCCAAACCCCCAAACCCCCAAACCCCCAAACCCCCAAACCCCCAAACCCCCAAACCCCCAAACCCCCAAACCCCCAAACCCCCAAACCCCCAAACCCCCAAACCCCCAAACCCCCAAACCCCCAAACCCCCAAACCCCCAAACCCCCAAACCCCCAAACCCCCAAACCCCCAAACCCCCAAACCCCCAAACCCCCAAACCCCCAAACCCCCAAACCCCCAAACCCCCAAACCCCCAAACCCCCAAACCCCCAAACCCCCAAACCCCCAAACCCCCAAACCCCCAAACCCCCAAACCCCCAAACCCCCAAACCCCCAAACCCCCAAACCCCCAAACCCCCAAACCCCCAAACCCCCAAACCCCCAAACCCCCAAACCCCCAAACCCCCAAACCCCCAAACCCCCAAACCCCCAAACCCCCAAACCCCCAAACCCCCAAACCCCCAAACCCCCAAACCCCCAAACCCCCAAACCCCCAAACCCCCAAACCCCCAAACCCCCAAACCCCCAAACCCCCAAACCCCCAAACCCCCAAACCCCCAAACCCCCAAACCCCCAAACCCCCAAACCCCCAAACCCCCAAACCCCCAAACCCCCAAACCCCCAAACCCCCAAACCCCCAAACCCCCAAACCCCCAAACCCCCAAACCCCCAAACCCCCAAACCCCCAAACCCCCAAACCCCCAAACCCCCAAACCCCCAAACCCCCAAACCCCCAAACCCCCAAACCCCCAAACCCCCAAACCCCCAAACCCCCAAACCCCCAAACCCCCAAACCCCCAAACCCCCAAACCCCCAAACCCCCAAACCCCCAAACCCCCAAACCCCCAAACCCCCAAACCCCCAAACCCCCAAACCCCCAAACCCCCAAACCCCCAAACCCCCAAACCCCCAAACCCCCAAACCCCCAAACCCCCAAACCCCCAAACCCCCAAACCCCCAAACCCCCAAACCCCCAAACCCCCAAACCCCCAAACCCCCAAACCCCCAAACCCCCAAACCCCCAAACCCCCAAACCCCCAAACCCCCAAACAAAAATATGGGTAATAATAACACATATTGAAGTAACAGGTTACCATACATAAGCTAAAATATGGCCCCTGAACATAACAACAAAACACTGGAAATAGAAGAAAAGTCACGAAATGTGGAGCATTTTGACAATTTCTCTTGTTAAATAGGTATTATTCAAAATTATTTAAAGGATGACCGCTAGTACCAGCGGTCATCCCCCAACCCGGTCATTATCATGCAGTAATAACCGGGTCCTCGCACTGTTATTACCTAATGAATATTGCAATTGCATACTTTTGTATACATGTGAGGTGGACTACAACAATAAAATGCAACCTTCAAATATGTACAATGCATTTGTACCTACTACTACTACTACTACTAGCACTTGATATAAAATCATAACTACTGTCGGTGAATGTTGGTAACTTGCACGTTTTATAATTGGTATTTTACAGGGGCCAATCTGCAGGAAAAACAGCAGCATTCCGAAAGTTGTATGGAAACATGGGAGAACTTCAGAGTCGCCTCCAAATGAATACACCATTGATTGCGATGACTGCCACAGCCAGCAGTTCAGTCAGGAAAGCTGTTGCAGACAGTCTCTCATTGAGAAATGTTGTGCTAATTCACACAAGCCCAATACTTCACAACATGAAACATATTGTGCTGAAAACCAAAAGTACACAATCTAAAGATATGTTAGGTTGGTTGTGCTCTGAAATCACCCAAAAGGGGCTTAACACTGAGAGACTGATAATTTATTGCCAAAGTAGAAAAACATGCAGCGAGCTCTTCTCCATGTTTAAGTGCCTTGTTTCTGCAGATAATCATGTGTATTTCAACATGTTTCACACAAACACACAAACGGAAGTTCAAGAAGACATCCTGAAGAGCTTTTCTGATCCACATGGGACTGTCAAGGTTCTATTTGCAACAATTGCTTTTGGATTAGGTGTAGACATTAAAGGTCTTCACCATGTTGTCATGTATGGATCACCGACTGACCTTGATGATTACGTTCAGCTAAGCGGTAGAGCTGGGAGGGACGGTAAACAGAGTTACTCCATCCTCATTAAATATCCATCTGCAAGTGGCATCCCCATCAAGGAAGAGATGAAATCATTCTTAAATACAGATTCATGTAGGAGAGACGTAATTCACACAGCGTTTCCTGGGGTACATCAGACAGCTCCATGTATCAAGGTGCACAACTGCTGTGACAACTGTGCTCTAACATGTTCCTGTGAAGGAGACCATTGTGGCCGACCACCAAATTTTGTGGAACAAAGTATAAAGATTGGACTTTATTCGGGGCCTAAAGGGTCTGAAATCCCCATGAGATTTGTACCGATTGCAGTACAGGAACAAATAAGGGGTGAATAACTCCACTTTCAAGCACAAGTCAAAGGGGCATCTACAGCGCAGCAAGATGACCACATCTACGCGGGACCAGACATTGTCTGCGGTCTGTCAAGTGCCACCATTAACCAAGTTGTGAGTGAGCTCAATGTGTTAGCGCCCTCAAGGCAGCTGGACGGCTTTTTTGTCTCTGCCCAATTTTGTTCTTGCCAAATCTCTCAATTCTCCATAATTGTTGATATAAATGATTGCACGATCAACATAGACCTTCCTAACAACTTGGTGAGTCTCCTCAATAACTATGAACTCTCTCACGAGTAAACGATTACACTTTTGAACTGCATTCGTAATTTTGTGGTACTGCTGGCATCTCTTCACCGTTAACCAGTTGTGATATAATCTTAGCAATGATGGCGTCAGTCCTGAAATACTCGGCCAAGAGTCTCACTGACATAGGATGGAAATTGCCAAAAACTCACCTACCGCAACAATTGTGGGATTTTTTGAGAGCTAATAACATAGCGAAAATTAATAAGCGAGGTTGCAGAGGAGGATCTACAACACTTCGCCATATTCCAGTAGTAATGTCGCAAAGGTCCACCATTTTGAAACCCACACAAAGGAGAGGAATCCGGGACCTCATTAACATAACAATTGAGCAACCGAGGCACCATTATCAACTACCGACTACCTTGTTATGTAATCCTCGTTCCCTTAACAACAAAGTCGATGAACTGAGCCTGATTTTGAACAATAACAATGTGGACATTGGAGCTATCACGGAGACGTGGTTTTCCCCAGACCAACCTGTGGATCAATTTAGTATCCATGGCTACAACATGCTTTCGCGTCCAAGAAAAGAGCGTCGAGGAGGGGGTGTAGCTCTTTACACAAGAGAATGCTTGAATGCTACCTTACTTGACTACATAGAGGTTCCTGATGACATCGAAGCAATCTGGGTGAATATTCGGCCTCCACGTTTACCACGTTCAATTTCAAACATTGTGATTGGTACTGTTTACTACCCTCCCAAAGGCATAATTGCTCAACCTTTGCTTGATCACATCAGTTCGACTGTTGACCAAATTCTCACTCGGCAGCCTGATTCCGGCATTATTATCATGGGTGATTTTAACCGGCTAGAATTGGACCCTCTTCTGTCAAACAACTTTATTCAAATTGTGGACAAGCCGACTCGGGATGATGCCATTTTAGACAAAATTGTTACTAACCTAGCATCATTCTACAATCCGGTAGAAATCAGCTCCCCTCTTGGACTTAGTGATCACCGTTGTGTCATTGTTAGACCTAAAAGTTCCATTCGCAATACCAATACCACCAAAACTCGAGTGGTACGGCCCATGAAGAACAGCGACGTGCGAGAATGTGGTTCATGGTTGAGCGTCCATGATTGGTTGGAAGTAACCAGCACGCATGACGTCACTGCTAAATGCGCGGAGTTCTACAAAACCCTCAATTGTGTGCTAGACACTTACTTTCCAAAGAAATCAGTCAAAAAACACTCCACTGATAAACCATGGCTGACACCCTACATCAAATCACTCGTTGACAAGCGTCAGAGGGCTTTCCATGGCAAACAACAATCGCTATGGAGGTATTTCAGGAACAAGATCAGTCGTGAAATCAAACTTGCCAAGAAAACACACTACACAATTAAGGTCGAGCGACTAAAGAAGTCTAATCCGAGTTCCTGGTTTCGTGAAGTTCGACTAATGACAACAGGCATGAGCACAAATCGCAACATCCATGTGCAGAACATTGAGCCCACAGCTCACAAGGACATCGCGTCTGCTATCTGTGAAAAGTTCGCTGCAGTCGGTAATGACCTTGACCCCTTGGATACATCCCTACTGCCAGCCTACCAGCCAGGAAACCTGTTATTGTTTATAGTGACAGTGACTGATCAAAAGTATATACGATTACCTTACCTTTAAATCACTGAACTGTCAAACGTACTGAGTAGCAGTGCTGCTTTAGTATTACAATATATTTTTAAAAGCTGAAGTATTTTATTATGAAATTGGTACCCCTTCTCGATTTCAAGCTTCAATTTGAACCACTCTCTGTAATTACCAGAAATTCTAACCCACGATTGGTTGGTAATTTTAAAGGGAAACTCCACCCATAGTTTATAAATGCATAATGTTAAAGAGTGTCAATTGCCATTGTGACTTGATTTTTATTTCATTTTTATCGGTTTCGGTAATCATATACATGTAAAACACAGATTTTCTCGCACTGCGCTTACCGTCATGCGAGCCGCCATTTTGTTCTTGTTTATCGATACCTCCGAGATATTGTGACAGTCTGCACCATCAGTACGCGAAGCCCGAACGATAGCGGCCCCGCACGCGCATGGAATGCAAGTGATCCCTTTTGTGTATGGCATAGTGTATATGGCATACTAGTGTATACACAATGTGTACTGTACATGTGAAAGTAGGCTCAAAATCATACGGAGAAGGACCTGATGCCAAAATTACTAGCTCACAGATTTTCTATTCTTATCAGAAAATTCAAAAATAAACGATAGTTTGTGGCGCGTCAAGTCGATATTCTGCACAGAAATGCAATACATGTACTCGCAATAGTCGGGCGCCGTACAACATACACTGTACGTCTGCATTATTTAATTGGCCGCAACAAGGTGGGATACCAGTGCGAACAACAGGCAATAAAGCGATGTGCATTGAGGTGCAGACACTACGTCAGAATTTCCCAGGCAAGGCGGGAAATTTGAACAATATGGCCGCGCCCTTGTACTCCTGAATGGCAAGAAATCGTGAATATAATAAGCGCGTGTGTCGTTCTCGATAACAAATCAAAACAAATTCTCTGCGGAGTCAGTATGTTACCATATATTCTTTTAGACTAGGTAAAATATTATTGAGCCTGGAATTTCCTTTAACATCATTTTTGACCTGGCACGGGAAAAGCTTTTTACCAATCATATACATTGTGTACAGTATGTACCTATCTTTGCAAAACGAATGTGCACTGACTCAATTGGTTTTGAGTAAAACAAATTGAAAAAAGGGTGGCTTAAGCATAATATTCTGTTCACCTGCATGTCTTGTTGGAGCTAGACTAAAAAAAATCAGCAACATTGTGTGTGTATTAAAATTTTGATGTGCACCATGATAACTATACTAAATCTAGGAAGGAACTCATGTTTTATTTGATCTGGTGCAATGTATTACAGGCATAATGTTCTTCCTAATTAAGTCCGATTTCAGATTTCTATTTTGCCCTTGAAAAAAATTAAGAAAAGCTGTAATTAAAAAGCCTGAAAAGTCTGTTAAACCTTTAACATAATTATGAACAAGTACAGGTCAGCCTTTGTGATAAACAACAAAATCCTACTTATTTCCAAGGACCAAGTATCATGCCTGGTAATACTTGAGAAAATAATGAAACAGTAATAATTTAAGGTTATCTACACAACTTTTTGTAATTTTTTTTCTGTCATTCGTCAACATGTACATGTTTATCCATGATGTAGCTTTAATAAACAACTACAGGCCATGTCACACAGAGAAATATTTTCAGGCAACTTGGAGGCAATCAACTGCACTGCTTGCACAAGGAACAATTTGGGCAGCACAAGAGACATTCTTCTAGCTGTAACTCACTTAAATAATGAAAAAATGAAATGTTAATGAATATTCTTATTCATTGAAGATTGCCTGGAACTGGTTGCCTGTAAATTGCCTCGTGTGACATGGCCTCATAATACAATGTACCACACAGAATTTGAATTTAATGGCAGAAAAAGTAAAACAGAATTGTCCTGAGCACAATTTAATAGAGCTGCTTAAGCAGCAAATATTAAGGTATGATAGCTTTTGTAAACATCACCAAAGTTTTTGATTCTTTTGTCTGAAACATTAGGCCCTAATGTTTATAAAGTACATACTGGTACAAATCCTGCTGAGAAATATTTCCATTTGAAATACTTTCATATTTGAGAGATTTGTAGTCTGACAGGCCTGGAATTTCATCTTTGAGAGGACAAGGCCATTTTCTTGAAAACCTCGCAATACAATTGTATGCCGATCAGGTAGGATACAAAATAGTTTAAATAACAATGATTGGATTGAATGTTCTTTTTTTTTAAACCATTGAAAATGTCATACACTAACTAGGCCTACATGTAGTAAAAGTTTGTATGTTTTCTGGGAATGTTTCATGGAATAAATTTGCCTATCATCCAAAACTGAAAAAAACACTTGTAATAAATGTTTGTACATTTACAGTGTATATAGCCTTAATGCATTTACTCTATTTTAATTATTTTCTTAATCACCAAAAATAAACAAGTTCCAATTTGTTCTTTCTTTACAAAACATGTTCATCTCAACTCCAAACTAGCTGAAAAGTGAAACATGAATAAGGATAAAACTGCTGCAAACTGCTTACTGGCTGGAATGACCTGAAATATACAAATCAAAATAAGTTAAGAGGGCCTAATATTTTGACCTTAACAAGATCTTCTTCAGGGACTAAATGACTGTGTACAAGAAACAAACATATAGCACATCACATCAAGAAACACAAAAGAAAAAGCACAGAGTTCAAAGGAACAATCCACAAAAGGAGGATTAGGCTGAGGGATTAAAGGGTGAGGTCAGTGTGAGTTGGATCAAAGACAGGGTTGGAACAAAAACAGAAGGTGTAAAACCACAACAGGGGTTTCCCTTAACTTTTTTTTTCACTCGCCGGCCAGGCTAGTGAACCAGACTTTTTACTAGCCCGCAGGTTTTTTCACTAGCCCGCGTGTTTCACAAGATTTTTTGAGGCTTTAAATAAACAAGAGTTAAAAGCATAAATTTGCATATTTAGTTAATGTAGGCAATGGAAGCATGAAACCATGTGCGACTTGCCAAAGGACCGTCACTACAAAGCTCAAGATGGAGGTCTTCAAAGCGATCGAGAATGGGCGCAAAAAGGGGAACATCGCGCTGGCCTGATAGCGCAAGAAGAACCAGGAAAAAACAAAACAGGTTTTCGTTATCCCTAAAAAACACCAATCAATCTCCCCTCTAAAAAATAATTTAGCTCTCTCCCTGGTAAGTGGTAACCCCTCAGAAAATAAAAACATAAATAATCCCTTCAATATTTCGTCTTTAACCAACCACGATCTTAGATTTTTAACTAGAATAAACCCCGTCTTTAAAATTTGAATGGACTGTGCTATGCTGCGTACGTTAAAATATCCAATCAAGTTAGGCTACTGTCACAAGAGGGCGCTTTAGCAATGTCTAAAAACTCGGCCGTTTTCCAAACCAAAAACTCATCTCTGTTTTGGCGTTGTTCGTGCAGTTTGTCAAAGGCGATGGAGCCGGAGGAAGTTCGCTGGAATCCGCGAACTTTTTTAACAAAAGAGCCCTTGAATCATTAGAATCGGACAATGTTAACCATGTTGGTGAATTTGACCACTAGTCAAAAGTGCATTGACTTTTCGACGTTTTTAAAGTTGGAGGTATAGCAAACTATAGCCTACATTTTTGGGATCCTCATGACTAGACGAGTAATTTGATATGCATATTGATACGATTGGAATATATTTGAATTTTGACCCCTGTATGACCTTTGTTGACCCCTCCCTGAAATGCCCGGCATTTTCAAACGGGCAGCCCAAGTCAAAATTGTTCGGTATTCATCAGGGAACAAAAAAACACTTTCAAACCTTTGTTCCCAGAATTTGGTCACGGGACCTACAGGCTGGTCTCCTACTAGTAGGTTACTGAAATTTTCACTAGCCCACCGGGCAACCGAGGAAGTGGGTCTGGGTAGCCCGGAGCAGTTTTCGCTAGACTTTGTACGCCGGGCTAGTACTATTTCGAGGCCTGCACAAGGAAGGGGGTCCAGGATGGAGATCAAAGGGAAAAACTATAAAGTATAAAGTATAACTTGAAAAAGTGAAACTTAGTTTGAAAGTGAGTGTAAACTGGCGATTATCAAAAAATTCACTTGACAAATTTTACATACCGGTACATGTGTTGTATCGTACATGTATATTATCTTACATGGTTTGAACATGGTTTAAAGGTAGTACATGTAACTGGTAATCCTCTTAAAAAGGGCCAGTAATTCATACATGGAATGGATGCATAGGCTCACATAGACACAAATTTCATCCATATGGTTATACCTTCCAGAACAATCATAATGTTCAAATGTGTACATGGGCACTCGTTGTACACTGTAATCACACAAAATTAAAAATTATAAATAATTGCACATTTTTGAGTCTCTAGGAAATTCTCTGATAAAGAAAATAACGACAAGTTGTGTTTTGCAGAAAATATAACCAAAGCATACATGTACATAAAAGCAGTATGCTTAAAATAAAATAAACTATTGGGAATCGTATTCAGGTATATTTGCTGGATGATCAATGTATTCTCTCATGTTGTGCTGTCATGGTATTACTGTACATTATGCCTTTAGTCAAGACCATTGTGGGCAGTACAGGGATGTAGTCGAGTCCATCACAAGTCCCTGTAAGTCCCTGCAAGTCCATCACAAGTCATTCAGTTCCAATTCAAATCACAAGCTTTTCAAATCAGCTTTGACAAAAGCATTCCTTTGTCATTGTTCATCCAGTTAGTTGTGACTGCCTTTATGAAGGGACTTGTGACTAACTTCACGAAAGGACTTGTGAATGGACTTGCAGGGACTCGACTACAACCCTGGGGCAGTACCCCAAAGGCATACACCCCTCCCAAAAAAAGAGTGTGCTTCAAGCACCTTGACTAAAGAATAAATGCACGTTTCATGGATATGTACATAATTTAAAGGGAGGTGTAGACGATTGGTATTATACTGTAGTTCCTCAGAAATCGGTCAGGCAAATATTGTAAGCTTGATTGAAAGTGGATCATGTAACCAATAATCATGTCAAGTCATACATGTAGGATGTGATGTGTCCCCGCCCCCCCAAAAAAAAATTAATAAATAAATAAAATAAACAAAAAACAAACAAAACACGAAACCCTGGTAATTTTTGGATTAAAGATACAAATCATGTACGTTCCAATTTTGGTTCCATTACATGTACAATGCATAAAATTAAAAAACATCCCAACAGAATAGCTAGCATTGTAGAAATAGCGAATGCTTTAACTTATCACCAATGTTGTACCATTCCTTTAATTACAGCGTCCTAAAATGTACTGTTGACTTAGAGTTGTTATTGTTGACTTCATCCATTTTAACATGTCTGGGACATTGAGACTGCCAAACACTGTTGGCGGAAAGCTTGGGAATGAGGAAGATTGCCTGCCAGCTTCATAATCGAATATTTTGCCACGTAGCATTTCCATTGTCATGGCTATGATATCTTTCTTAATGTCTGGTGTTCCATGCTTCCCAGATGGTTTCTTGAAGGATGTCTGTTTGTCTACATCACAAAGAATGTTGTTAATTACTTGGGCAGAGTGACTGACCCTCTCCACACTTTTGGGACTGATTTTCCCTCTCAGCGCTTTACAGTGCATCTTGAAAATTCTGTTATGGTGCTCCATTTCTCTGTCAACTTCAATGTTACCTTTGATTGTTCCTGTTTTGTTAACAAATCGATTCCATGTGAGGCTGTAGGCCAATCGTGGTGAAAGGAACCAGTTGACTTGTGCTAGGAGTCTCAGAACCTGGTAACTATATTAAGGTTTTCCACCCGCTTTAAAGTGGAGAAGTAAGTACTTGTAGATGATCATTAGCTTCACCATCACCCAGTCTCCTTGCATCGGTAAAATCCAAAGAAAGTAGGCCCATACTTAATGCACATCTTGTATAGTTAAATACATGGTCCCGGTCAGTGCTGTGACTGCCGATGATTCTGCCCACTCTTTGACTTTTTGGTCAAATTCCTGACCAAAAATAGTTTGCTTGGATAACACAGTTTGGTATGCTGATGAGAGTCCTCTTGCATGCAAACGTTTGAAGACCTGTTTGCTGCAGCCACCCTCTAGAATTGTAAATCAATTGAATAACTGGTGGGAGTTTATATCTTGAGATCTGCAGTTAAATAATATTGATGCTGCAGTCATTAGATTAGGTGTCAGGGATTCCATGGTTCTGAGTTTGTTTTTTGGAATGTATTTACTTGTTGCTGAGGTTTGCAGGACCTGAAGCAAAGTAGGTGCATGGAGTTGCAGTTCTTCTAGTTGATTTCTGAAACTGAAGTTTGTCAATCCGTGGAGTGAGGAATCTCTAAAGCAAGATTTGGTTGACGGTGCACATATTTTTTCACATTCTTCATTTACTACCTTGAATAGATGTTCCTTTGCACCTTTTAGTCTCATTACTTCTTCTATTACACGCTCTTCATTATTGTCAGTGATAGCAGAAACTGCTGACAGCCATTTGGATGTTACCATCTTCTTTTCCACTTTGGAGCCATGGTGAAGAATTACCTACGAATTGAAAAAGAAGTGTTGAATATTATTTTGAGGTATTGTACAGCTGTGAAAAACCAACAACAAAAACCAACAAGAACAAGAAGAACAACAAGAAGAACAACAAGAACAACAAGAACAACTAGAACTTACTACGTCTGTTCGAGGAACGGAACATAGGGCTTTTTCGCTTTCGCAATTTTTTAGATTAAATTTTTCAAAAATTGAACTTTTATACCATCAAAATAATTTAAAATCATCGAAAACGAATTTAAGTTAATTTAAACAGATTAAAATGAATCCAAACTGATTAAAACGATGACGTCACACGTTTGTGAACTTTTGTGCAACTATCTATCACCTAACAATACAAACGTATGTTATGTTAGCACGTTCCGTTGCTGAAATATGACTTAAAGGTCGAAAAACGTAATAATTCAAATGTAATCGTAATATGCTGTAACATTTGTCAACAAGCCGCTAGAGGGCGCTATAACATTTTAAGAAGTCACCGTTAACTTGTTTGTTACTTACAACCTAGCCAGCGCCTAACATCGTTGAAAGTAAGTTCACATCGTTTTCCACTTTTAAATTATAATGCACTTCCGGTTTAGACCGGAAGGAAGGGTCATTTTTTTTTGCATGTAATACAAATTATGAAGACCATGGATTAATCTATCAATTCCCTTAAAAATCTAAATCAGATCTCTTACAGTTGATTTTATATTGATTTTCAAAGATTAAATCTAGAAATATTTGGTTGCTTGTAATCTGACATTTGATGACGTCATCGTGACGTAATTAACAGAAAGTTCGAGAGCTGTCTTTACTTTGCTATCTGATGCAAAAATCTGGATTATATCTATAGCGGTTGATTTTTAAGCGATTGTTTAAGGTTTAAAGGATTTTTCATTGTAACTTCCGGTTTGGTGACGTCATAAATATTTCTCCTTCCCAATATGGTCTAAGCATGAAGCTTAATATTTACACCGGTTATAAAGTGGTTTCAGCAAATTTCGCCACACACAACAGATTATTCATTTTAACCATTTTTCAACCTGCCGCTAGAGGGCGCTATAACATATTATGACGTCGCCTGAATTTTTTACATCGTTGAAAGTAAGTTCATATCATTTTTCACTTTTAAATTATGAGGCACTTCCGGTTTGGACCGGAAGGAAGGGTCACGTGATTTTACGCACAAGAGATCAAATGAAGATTCTGGATTATTCTATCTATTGCCACAAAAATCAAGTTTCGGTCTTTTGTGGTTGATTTGTTATTTATTTTTAAAGATTAAATCAATTCCACCTTTAAGATGACGTCACGTGACCCCTGACGACGTAACCATGACGTATGTCTGCGAGACACGAGTTTACTATAGGGTCTTCACCTGGGTTAAGTTTTATGGAAATACGACTTTTTTTTTCGTTAAAAGTGCTTGGAATTGTGCAAACAACGTTTACAAAGTCTATGGGATTGGATTCTGCGTAGCCGAGAGCCTGTTTACCTACCTGTCGCACACGGCGCCCTTCCCCATAGGCAATTTGATGACGACATCCTGTTTCGCTTGTTGGCGGCTAGTGTCCTCTTGGGTGAGCGTACATTTGCATGCACGTACGATGTCAGTAGTGATACATTCGCTCAATGCATAGTACACTACCAGCGTATACGTACGTACATATACAAGCATGTACACCCCTATTATACGTGTGCCATGCACATAAGGGGTCAATGCTTTATGCGCCTAGGCCAAAACGATTAAATTTCAAGGGTGCCGCAGGGTATGTCCAAGTTCGTTTTTTGCCAAAAAAACACAGGAAAGTTCGAGAACTACTTTTACACTAACCTTTAGAGTAAAAATCAAGATTATATCTGTCAGGTTTAATTTTTTAGGAATTTTCAAAGGAAAAGAAGTCTTTTCATTGTAACTTTCGGTCTGGTGACGTCATAATTTTTTCTTCTCGTCTACTTGTTCCTAGCATGAAGCTGATTAAATACACCGGTTATAAAGTGATTTCCGAAAACTTCGCCACACACATCAACAGATTATTCATTTTAACAATTTTTCAACTTGCCGCTAGAGGGCGCTATAACATGTTATGACATCGCCGGTTTTTTTTTTGAAAAATTTGTTCTAGCCAGACACTAACATCGTTGAAAATAAGTGCATATCATTTTTCAGTTTTAAATTATAAGGCACTTCCGGTTTAGACCGGAAGGAAGGGTCACGTGATTTTACGCACATGAGATAAAATGAAGATCCTGGATTATTCTATCTGTTGCCACAAAAATCAAGTTTCGGTCTTTTGCGGTTAATTTGTTATTGATTTTCAAAGATTAAATCAATTGCACCTTTAAGATGGCGTCACGTGACCCCTGATGACGTCACCATGTCGTATGTCGGCTAGGCACGAGATTACTATAGGGTCTTCACTTGGGTTAAGTTTTATGGAAATACGACTTTTTTTTTCGTTAAAAGTGCTCGGAATTGTGCAAACAACGTTTACAAAGTCTATGGGATTGGATTCTGCGTAGCCGAGAGCCTGTTTACCTACCTGTCGCACACGGCGCCCTTCCCCATAGGCAATTTGATGACGTCATCCTGATTCGCTTGTTGGCGGCTAGTGTCCTCTTGGGTGAGCGTACATTTGCATGCACGTACGATGTCAGTAGTGATACATTCGCTCAATGCATAGTACACTATCAGTGTATACGTACGTACATACAAGCATGTACACCCCTATTATACGTGTGCCATGCACATATAAGGGGTCAATGCTTTATGCGCCTAGGCCAAAACGATTAAATTTCAAGGGTGCCGCAGGGTATGTCCAAGTTCGTTTTTTGCCAAAAAACACAGGAAAGTTCGAGAACTACTTTTGCACTAACCTTTAGAACAAAAATCAAGATTATATCTGTCAGGTTTAATTTTTTAGGAATTTTCAAAGGAAAAGAAGTCTTTTCATTGTAACTTCCGGTCTGGTGACGTCATAATTTTTTCTTCTCGTCGACTTGTTCCTAGCATGAAGCTGATTAAATACACCGGTTATAAAGTGATTTCCGCAAATTTCGCCACACACATCAACAGATTATTCATTTTAACAATTTTCAACTTGCCGCTAGAGGGCGCTATAACATGTTATGGCGTCGCCGGTATTTTTGTTGTTAAATACAATCTAGCCAGACACTAACAGCGTTGAAAGTAAGTTCATATCATTTTTCACTTTTTAATTATAAGGCACTTCCGGTTTAGACCGGAAGGAAGGGTCACGTGATTTTACGCACATGAGATAAAATGAAGATCCTGGATTATTCTATCTGTTGCCACAAAAATCAAGTTTCGGTCTTTTGCGGTTGATTTGTTATTGATTTTCAAAGATTAAATCAATTGCACCTTTAAGATGACGTCACGTGACCCCTGATGACGTCACCATGTCGTATGTCGGCTAGGCACGAGCTTACTATAGGGTCTTCACTTGGGTTAAGTTTTATGGAAATACGACTTTGTTCTCTGGTAAAAGTACTTGTGCAAAAAAACGTGTACAAAGTCTATGGGGTTTAGGTTACTAAAAGAAAAAAAAAGAAGAAGAAACTAGAACTACGTCTGTTCAAGGAACAGAACATAGGGCTTTTTCGCTTTTGCATTTTTTTTCAAAAAAAACGAATTTAAGTTAATTTAAACAGATTAAAATAAATTCAAACTGATTAAAACGATGACGTCACACGTTTCTGAACTTTTTGTGCAACTATCTATCACCTAACAACACAAAATGAGGTGTTATGTTAACACGATCCTTTGCTGAGATATGCCTTCAACGTCTAAAAACGTAATAATTCAAATATAATCGTAATATGACGTAACATTTGTCAACATGACGCTAGAGGGCGCTTTAACATTTTATGAAGTCACTGTTAACTTTTTGTTACTTACAACCTAGCCAGCTCCTAACATCGTTGAAAGTAAGTTCACATCGCTTTTTACTTTTAAATGATAAGGAACTTCCGGTTTGGAGCGGAAAGAAGGGTCAGATCTTTTTGCATGTAATACAAATGATGAAGACCATGGATTAGTCTATCAATTCCCTTAAAAATCTAAATCGGATCTCTTACAGTTGATTTTATATTGATTTTCAAAGATTATATCTAGAAATATTTGGTTGATTGTAATTTGACACTTGATGACGTCATCGTGACATAATTAACAGAAAGCTCGAGAGCTGTCTTAACTTTGCTATTTGAAGCAAAAATCTGGATTATATCTATCCCGGTTGATTTTTAAGCGATTTTTAAAGGTTTGAAGGATTTGTCATTGTAACTTCCGGTTTGGTGACGTCATAAATATTTCCCCTTCCCAATATGGTCTTAGCATGAAGCTGATTATATACACTGGTTATAAAGTTATTTCAGCAAACTTCGCCACACACATCAACCTAATATTCATGTTAACCATTTTTCAACCTGCCGCTAGAGGGCGCTATAATATGTTATGACGTCGTCGGTATTATTTTTGAAAAATACAATCTAGCCAGACACTAACATCGTTAAAAGTAAGTTCATATAATTTATCACTTTTAAATTATAAGGCACTTCCGGTTTGGACCGGAAGGAAGGGTCACGTGACTTTACGCACGCGAGATGAAATGAAGATCCTGGGTCATTATATCTATTGCCACAAAAATCAAATTTCAGTCTTTTGCGGTTGATTTGTTATTGATTTTCAAAGATTAAATCAATTGTACCTTTAAGATGACGTCACGTGACCCCTGATGACGTCACCATGTCGTATGTCGGCTAGGCACGAGCTTACTATTGGGTCTTCACTTGGGTTAAGTTTTATGGAAATACGACTTTGTTCTCTGGTAAAAGTACTTGTGCAAAAAAACGTGTACAAAGTCTATGGGGTTTA
Source organism: Crossaster papposus (assembly GCA_037893245.1). Lineage (NCBI taxonomy): Eukaryota > Metazoa > Echinodermata > Asteroidea > Velatida > Solasteridae > Crossaster > Crossaster papposus. The sequence continues at coordinate 272,855 of JBAIAA010000388.1, read as the reverse complement.
GGTTACTAAAAGAAAAAAAAAGAAGAAAAAAAAAAAAAAACTAGAACTACGTCTGTTCGAGGAACAGAACATAGGGCTTTTTCGCATTCGCAATTTTTTAGATTACATTTTTCAAAAATTGAACTTTTATACCATCAAAACAATTTAAAATTATTGAAAACGAATTTAAGTTAATTTAAACAGATTAAAATGAATCCAAACTGATTAAAACGATGACGTCACACGTTTGTGAACTATTTGTGAAACTATCCATCAACTAACAATACAAACATATGTGTTATGTTACCACGTTCCGTTGCTGAGATATGGCTTAAAGGTCTTAAACCGTAATAATTTCAATCTGGATTATATCTATCCCGGTTGATTTTTAAGCGATTTTTAAAGATTTAAAGGATTTTTCATTGTAACTTCCGGTTTGGTGACGTCATAAATATTTCCCCTTCCCAATATGGTCTTAGCATGAAGCTGATTATATACACTGGTTATAAAGTTATTTCAGCAAACTTCGCTACACACATCAACCGAATATTCATTTTAACCATTTTTCAACCTGCCGCTAGAGGGCGCTATAACATGTTATGACGTCGCCGGTATTTTTTTTGAAAAATACAATCTAGCCAGACACTAACATCGTTGAAAGTAAGTTTATATCATTTATCAATTTTAAATTATAAGGCACTTCCGGTTTAGACCGGAAGGAAGGGTCACGTGATTTTACGCACATGAGATAAAATGAAGATCCTGGATTATTCCATCTGTTGCCACAAAAATCAAGTTTCGGTCTTTTGCGGTTGATTTGTTATTGATTTTCAAAGATTAAATCAATTGCACCTTTAAGATGACGTCACGTGACCCCTGATGACGTCACCATGTCGTATGTCGGCTAGGCACGAGCTTACTATAGGGTCTTCACTTGGGTTAAGTTTCATGGAAATACGACTTTGTTCTCTGGTAAAAGTACTTGTGCAAAAAAACGTGTACAAAGTCTATGGGGTTTAGGTTACTAAAAGAAAAAAAAAGAAGAAAAAAAAGAAAAACTAGAACTACGTCTGTTCGAGGAACAGAACATAGGGCTTTTTCGTATTCGGAATTTTTTAGAATATTTGTTTTCAAAATTTAAACTTTGTTACTATCAAAACAATTTGAAATCATTAAAAACGAATTTAAATTAATTTAAACAGATTACAATTATTTCAAAATGATTAAAACGTTGACGTCACACGTTTGTGAACTTTGTTTGCAACTATCTATAACCTAACTATACAAAATGAGGTGGTATATTAACAAGATCCGTTGCTGAGATATGGCTTCAAGGTCTAAAAACGTAACAATTCAAATATAATCGTAATATGCCGTAACATTTGTCAACATGCCGCTATAGGGCGCCTTAACATTTTATGAAGTCACCGTTAACTTTTTTGTTACTTACAACCTAGCCAGCGCCTAACATTGTTAAAAGTAAGTTCACATCGTTTTCCACTTTTAAGTTATAAGGCACTTCCGGTTTGGACCGGAAGGAATTGTCAGGTTTTGTTTGCATGTAATACAATTATGAAGACCATGGATTAATCTATCAATCCCCCTTAAAAATCTAAATCAGATCTTTTACAGTTGATTTTATATTGATTTTCAAAGATTAAATCTATAAATATTTGGTTGCTTATAATCTGACACTTGATGACGTCATCGTGACGTAATTAACAGAAAGCTCAAGAGCTGTCTTAACTTTGCTATTTGAAGCAAAAATCTGGAATATATCTATCGCGGTTGATTTTTAAGCGACTTTTTAAGGTTTAAAGGTCTTTTCATTGTAACTTCCGGTTTGGTGACGTCATCAATATTTCTCTTTTTCAATATGTTCTTAGCACGAAGCTGATTATATACACCGGTTATACAGTGAATTCAGCAAACTTCGCCACACACATCAACAAATTATGCATTTTAACGATTTTTCAACCTGCCGCTAGAGGGCGCTATAACGTATTATGACGTCGCCGGTAATTTTTTTGAAAAGTTTATTCTAGCCAGACACTAACATCGTTGAAAGTAAGTTCATATCATTTTCCAGTTTTAAATTATAAGGCACTTCCGGTTTGGACCGGAAGGAAGGGTCACGTGATGTTACGCACACGAGATAAAATGAAGATCCTGGATTATTCTATATGTTGCCACAAAAATCAAGTTTCGGTCTTTTGCGGTTGATTTGTTATTTAATTTCAAAGATTAAATCAATTACACCTTTAAGATGACGTCACGTGACCCCTGATGACGTCACCATGACGTATTTCTGCGAGACACGAGTTCACTATAGGGTCGTCACCTGGGTTAAGTTTTATAAAAATACGACTTTGTTTTCTGGTAAAAGTACTTGTGCAAAAAAACGTGTACAAAGTCTATGGGGTTTAGGTTACTAAAAGAAAAAAAGAAAAAAAGAAGAAGAAGAAAAAAAAAAATCAGAACAAAAACAAAGGCTTTTTCGCAACTTGCGAAAAAGCCAAAAAAAATCAGAACAAAAACAAAGGCTTTTTCGCAAAATTTGCGAAAAAGCCAACTAGAACTACGTCTGTTCGAGGAACAGAACATAGGGCTTTTTCGCTTTCGCAATTTTTAGATTAAATTTTTCAAAAATTGAACTTTTATACCATCAAAATAATTTAAAATCATCGAAAACGAATTTAAGTTAATTTAAACAGATTAAAATGAATCCAAACTGATTAAAACGATGACGTCACACGTTTGTGAACTTTTTGTGCAACTATCTATCACCTAACAATACAAACGTATGTTATGTTAGCACGTTCCGTTGCTGAGATATGACTTAAAGGTCGAAAAACGTATTAATTCAAATATAATCGTAATATGACGTAACATTTGTCAACATGCCGCTAGAGGGCGCTTTAACATGTTAAGAAGTCACCGTTAACTTGTTTGTTACTTACAACCTAGCCAGCGCCTAACATCGTTGAAAGTAAGTTCACATCGTTTTCCACTTTTAAATTATAATGCACTTCCGGTTTGGACCGGAAGGAAGGGTCAGTTTTTTTGCATGTAATACAAATTATGAAGACCATGGATTAATCTATCAATTCCCTTAAAAATCTAAATCAGATCTCTTACAGTTGATTTTATATTGATTTTCAAAGATTAAATCTAGAAATATTTGGTTGCTTGTAATCTGACATTTGATGACGTCATCGTGACGTAATTAACAGAAAGCTCGAGAGCTGTCTTTACTTTGCTATCTGATTCAAAAATCTGGATTATATCTATAGCGGGTGATTTTTAAGCGATTGTTTAAGGTGTAAAGGATTTTTCATTGTAACTTCCGGTTTGGTGACGTCATAAATATTTCTCCTTCCAAATATGGTCTAAGCATGAAGCTGATTATATACACCGGTTATAAAGTGGTTTCAGCAAACTTCGCCACACACATCAACAGATTATTCATTTTAACCATTTTTCAACCTGCCGCTAGAGGGCGCTATAACATATTATGACGTCGCCTGATTTTGTTTGGAAAAGTTTATTCTAGCCAGAAACTAACATCGTTGAAAGTAAGTTCATATCATTTTTCACTTTCAAATTATGAGGCACTTCCAGTTTGGACCGGAAGGAAGGGTCACGTGATTTTACGCACAAGAGATCAAATGAAGATTCTGGATTATTCTATCTATTGCCACAAAAATCAAGTTTCGGTCTTTTGTGGTTGATTTGTTATTTATTTTCAAAGATTAAATCAATTACACCGTTAAGATGACGTCACGTGACCCCTGACGACGTAACCATGACGTATGTCTGCGAGACACGAGTTTACTATAGGGTCTTCACCTGGGTCAAGTTTTATGGAAATACGACTTTGTTTTTCGTTAAAAGTGCTTGGAATTGTGCAAACAACGTTTACAAAGTCTATGGGATTGGATTCTGCGTAGCCGAGAGCCTGTTTACCTACCTGTCGCACACGGCGCCCTTCCCCATAGGCAATTTGATGACGTCATCCTGTTTCGCTTGTTGGCGGCTAGTGTCCTCTTGGGTGAGCGTACATTTGCATGCACGTACGATGTCAGTAGTGATACATTCGCTGAATGCATAGTACTTTATCAGTGTATACGTACGTACATACAAGCATGTACACCCCTATTATACGTGTGCCATGCACATATAAGGGGTCGATGCTTTATGCGCCTAGGCCAAAACGATTACATTTCAAGGGTGCCGCAGGGTATGTTCAAGTTTGTTTTTTGCCCCAAAACACAGGGAAGTTCGAGAACTACTTTTACATTAACCTTTAGAGCAAAAATCAAGATTGTATCTGTCAGGTTTAATTTTTTAGGAATTTTCGAAGGTAAAGGAGTCTTTTCATTCTAACTTCCGGTCTGGTGACGTCATAATTTTTTCTTCCCGTCAACTTGTTTCTAGCATGAAGCTGATTAAATACACCGGTTATAAAGTGATTTCAGCAAACTTCGCCACACACATCAACAGATTATTCATTTTAACAATTTTTCAAACTGCCGCTAGAGGGCGCTATAACATGTTATGACGTCACCAATATTTTTTTTGAAAAATACATTGTAGCCAGACACTAACATCGTTGAAAGTAAGTTCATATCATTGTTCACTTTTAAATTATAAGGCACTTCCGGTTTGGACCGGAAGGAAGGGTCACGTGATTTCACGCACACGAGATAAAATGAAGATCCTGGATTATTCTATCTATTGCCACAAAAATTAAGTTTCGGTCTTTTGCGGTTGATTTGTTATTGATTTTCAAAGATTAAATCAATTGCACCTTTAAGATGACGTCACGTGACCCCTGATGACGTCACCATGACGTATGTCTGTTAGGACCGAGCTCACCATAGGGTCTTCACTTGGGTAAAGTTTTGTTTGGATACGACTTTGTTGTCTATGAGAAGTGCTGGTGCAAAAAAACGTGTACAAAGTCTATGGGGTTTAGGTTACTAAAAGAAAAAAAAAAAAGAAAAAAAAAAATCAGAACAAAAACAAAGGCTTTTTCGCAAATTGCGAAAAAGCCAAATAGAACTACGTCTGTTCGAGGAACAGAACATAGGGCTTTTTCGCATGTACATTTTGTTTAGATTTAGTTTTCAAGAAATTAAACTATTATACCTTAAAAAACATTCAAAACGAATTTAACTGAATTGAAACAGATTAAAATGAATTTAAACAGATTAAATCAAATTTAAATGATTTTGAACGAATTTAAACTAATAAAAACATTTTTAAAGAATTGAAAATAAAATAAAACGAATATAAACGCATGTAAACAAAATCAAAGTTCATGACGTCACATGCCCCCTGATGAAGTCACCACGACAATACGTGTCAATTCACATATTGTCACTATGATATTGGTCTGTGCCAAGTCTGCAGTCAATCTGATCAAAGGAAGTGTGAATTTTTTAAGTGGAATAAAATTAGAAAGAAAGAAAAATTCATTAAAAATGAATTGATAACGTCAGTAATACGTCACTTCGGTTTTGCGTACCAATGATCGTATCTAACTTCTCAAGTTTCATGACGATCGGACCTATTCTTTTGTTTATTTTTTAAAGTTATGTTTTTGATGACGTCATTACGAAGTCACACACGTCCAAGGATCAAATAAAGGATACAAATAGGCGTACAGCTCAAAAACTTATTGGAAATAAATTGGAATTTTTTTGAAATAAATTGTTTTAATGAAAGTATATGATTGACACCCCTTGGTATATAGCTGTAGTGGTGGCGTAACTACGGAGGACGTCCTTCCTTCCCGTTGGAGATATATGTGCGCCCCTGGGTACTACCCCGACCCCCATTTGAAATGTATAATTACTACACACAAGTTCCTGTATTCAGTACGTGCTCCTCTGGAAAATTGGTGCACGGCTTTAAGATATTCAGCTCTAGGCCGCTGCTTGTTGTATTGCACTTGGACCGGAAGGAAGGGCCAAGTGATTTTACGCCCGGGCGATAAAATAAAGATCCTGAATTATTCTATCAATCGCCACTAACTTCAAGTTCAGGGCATTTGCTGTTGATTTATTGATTTTCAAAAATTAAATCTATTGCACCTTTAAGATGACGTCACGTGACCCCTGATGACGTCATAATGGCGTCCTTCTGCGAGACATGAGTTCACAAATATGAAGGCGCTCGATTATGCTATAAAATCGCGTAAAATTCGAACTCAGATCTTTCATAGTTGATTTTATAAAGATTTTAAAAGATTAAATATAGAAATCATTTTCAACCTGCCGCTAGAGGGCGCTATAACATGTTATGACGTCGCCGGAATTTTTTTGAAAAGTTTATTCTAGCCAGACAATAACATCGTTGAAAGTAAGTTCATATCATTTTTCACTTTCAAATTATGAGGCACTTCCGGTTTAGACCGGAAGGAAGGGTCACGTGATTTCACGCACACGAGATAAATGAAGATCCTGGATTTTTTTCTATTAATTGCCACAAAATTCAAGTTTCGGTCTTTTGCGGTTGATGTTTTATTGATTTTCAAAGATTAAATTAATTACACCTTTAAGATAAGGTCACGTGGCCCTGATGACGTCTTTCTCGTGGTGTCTGTCGGCGAGACTGGAGTTCACTATTGGGTCTTCACCTGGGTCAAGTTTATGGGAATACGACTTTGTTTTTCCGTTAAAAGTGCTTTGAATTGTGCAAGCAACGTTTACAAAGTCTACGGGGTTGGATTCTGCGTAGCCGAAAGCGTGTTTACCTACCTGTCGTACGCGGCGCCCTTCCCCATGGGCAATTTGATGACGTCATCTTGTTTCACAGGTTGGCGGCTAGTGTCCGCTTGGGTGAGCGTACATGTGCTTGCACGAACGATGTCAGTGGTGATACATTCGCTCAATGCATAATACACTATCAGTGTATACGTACATGTACTAGCATGTATATTATACGTGTGCCATGCACACGTAAGGGGTCAATGCTTTTTGCACCTAGGCCAAAACGATTACATTTCAAGGGTGCCGCAGGGTATGTTCAAGTTCGTTTTTTGCCCCAAAACACAGGGAAGTTCGAGAACTACTTTTACATTAACCTTTAGAGCAAAAATCAAGATTGTATCTGTCAGGATTAATTTTTTAGGAATTTTCAAAGGAAAAGGAGTCTTTTCATTCTAACTTCCGGTCTGGTGACGTCATAATTTTTTCTTCCCGTCAACTTGTTCCTAGCATGAAGCTGATTAAATATACCGGTTATAAAGTGATTTCAGCAAACTTCGCCACACACATCAACAGATTATTCATTTTAACAATTTTTCAAACTGCCGCTAACTGGGCGCTATAACATGTTATGACGTCACCAATATTTTTTTTGAAAAGTTTATTCTAGCCAGACACTAACATCGTTGAAAGTAAGTTCATATCATTTTTCACTTTCAAATTATGAGGCACTTCCGGTTTAGACCGGAAGGAAGGGTCACGTGATTTCACGCACACGAGATAAAATTAAGATCCTGGATTATTCTATCTATTGCCACAAACATTAAGTTTCGGTCTTTTGCGGTTGATTTGTTATTGATTTTCAAAGATTAAATCAATTACACCTTTAAGATGACGTCACGTGACCCCTGATGACGTCACCATGACGTTTTTCGGCGAGACACGAGCTTACTATAGGGTCTTCACTTGGGTTAAGTTTTATGGTAATACGACTTTGCTTTCTACTAAAAGTGACGAGCAGGAAAAACGTGTACAAAGTCTATGGGGTTTAGGTTACTAAAAGAAAAGAAAAAAGAAGAAGAAGAAGAAACTAGAACTACGTCTGTTCGAGGAACAGAACATAGGGCTTTTTCGCATTCACAATTTTTTTTATTAAATATTTCAAAAATTTAACTTTTAAACCATCAAAACAATTTAAAATCATTGAAAACTAATTTAAGTTAATTTAAACAGAGTAAAATGAATTAAAACTGATTAAAACGATGACGTCACACGTTTGTGAACTTTTTGTGCAACTATCTATCACCTAACAACACAAAATGAGGTGTTATGTTAACACGATCCGTTGCTGAGATATGCCTTTAACGTCTAAAAACGTAATAATTCAAATATAATCGTAATATGACGTAACATTTGTCCACATGACGCTAGAGGGTGCTTTAACATTTCATGAAGTCACTGTTAACTTTTTTGTTACTTACAACCTAGCCAGCGCCTTACATCGTTGAAAGTAAGTTAGCATCGTTTCCACTTTTAAATTATAAGGCACTTCCGGTTTGGACCGAAAGGAAGGGTCACGTGATTTCACGCACTGGAGATAAAATGAAGATCCTGGATTATTCTATTAATTGGCACAAAATTCAAGTTTCGGTCTTTTGCGGTTGATGTTTTATTGATTTTCAAAAATTAAATTAATTGCGCCTTTAAGATAAGGTCACGTGGCCCTGATGACGTCTTCCTCGTGGTGTCTGTCGGCGAGACTGGAGTTCACTATTGGGTCTTCACCTGGGTCAAGTTTATGGGAATACGACTTTGTTTTTCCGTTAAAAGTGCTTTGAATTGTGCAAGCAACGTTTACAAAGTCTACGGGGTTGGATTCTGCGTAGCCAAAAGCGTGTTTACCTACCTGTCGTACGCGGCGCCCTTCCCCATGGGCAATTTGATGACGTCATCCTGTTTCACAGGTTGGCGGCTAGTGTCCTCTTGGGTGAGCGTACATGTGCTTGCACGAACGATGTCAGTGGTGATACATTCGCTCAATACATAATACACTATCAGTGTATACGTACATGTACTAGCATGTATATTATACGTGTGCCATACACACGTAAGGGGTCAATGCTTTTTGCACCTAGGCCAAAACGATTACATTTCAAGGGTGCCGCAGGGTATGTTCAAGTTCGTTTTTTGCCCCAAAACACAGGGAAGTTCGAGAACTACTTTTACATTAACCTTTAGAGCAAAAATCAAGATTGTATCTGTCAGGATTAATTTTTTAGGAATTTTCAAAGGAAAAGGAGTCTTTTCATTCTAACTTCTGGTCTGGTGACGTCATAATTTTTTCTTCCCGTCAACTTGTTCCTAGCATAAAGCTGATTAAATACACCGGTTATAAAGTGATTTCAGCAAACTTCGCCACACACATCAACAGATTATTCATTTTAACAATTTTTCAAACTGCCGCTAGAGGGCGCTATAACATGTTATGACGTCACCAATATTTTTTTTGAAAAGTTTATTCTAGCCAGACACTAACATCGTTGAAAGTAAGTTCATATCATTTTTCACTTTCAAATTATGAGGCACTTCCGGTTTAGACCGGAAGGAAGGGTCACGTGATTTCATGCACACGAGATAAAATTAAGATCCTGGATTATTCTATCTATTGCCACAAAAATTAAGTTTCGGTCTTTTGCGGTTGATTTGTTATTGATTTTCAAAGATTAAATCAATTACACCTTTAAGATGACGTCACGTGACCCCTGATGACGTCACCATGACGTTTTTCGGCGAGACACGAGCTTACTATAGGGTCTTCACTTGGGTTAAGTTTTATGGTAATACGACTTTGCTTTCTACTAAAAGTGACGTGCAGGAAAAACGTGTACAAAGTCTATGGGGTTTAGGTTACTAAAAGAAAAGAAAAAAGAAGAAGAAGAAGAACAAATAAAAAAAAGAGCAAAAACAAAGGCTTTTTCGCAAAATTGCGAAAAAGCCAAAAAAACTAGAACTACGTCTGTTCGAGGAACAGAACATAGGGCTTTTTCGCATGTACATTTTGTTTAGATTTAGTTTTCAAGAAATGAAACTATTATACCTTAAAAAACATTCAAAGCGAATTTAACTGAATTGAAACAGATTAAAATGAATTTAAACAGATTAAATCAAATTTAAATGATTTTGAACGAATTTAAACTATTAAAAACATTTTTAAAGAATTGAAAATAAAATAAAACGAATATAAACGCATGTAAACGAAATCAACGTTCATGACGTCACATGCCCCCTGATGACGTCACCACGACAATACGTGTCAATTCACATATTGTCACTATGATATTGGTCTGTGCCAAGTCTGCAGTCAATCTGATCAAAGGAAGTGTGAATTTTTTAAGTGGAATAAAATTAGAAAGAAAGAAAAATTCATTAAAAATGAATTGATGACGTCAGTAATACGTCACTACGGTTTTGCGTACCAATGATCGTATCTAACTTCTCAAGTTTCATGACGATCGGACCTATTCTTTTGTTTATTTTTTAAAGTTATGTTCTTGATGACGTCATTACGAAGTCACACACGTCCAAGGATCAAATAAAGGATACAAATAGGCGTACAGCTCAAAAACTTGGAAATAAATTGGATTTTTTTTGAAATAAATTGTTTTAATGAAAGTATATGATTGACACCCCTTGGTATATAGCTGTAGTGGTGGCGTAACTACGGAGGACGTCCTCCCTTCCCGTTGGAGATATATGTGCGCCCCTAGGTGCTACCCCGACCCCCATTTGAAATGTATAATTACTACACACAAGTTCCTGTATTCAGTACGTACTCCTCTGGAAAATTGGTGCACGGCTTTAAGATATTCAGCTCTAGGCCGCTGCTTTTTGTAGCACAGATCAGCAGCGTATATGAGATGGGGGGGGGGGGGGGGGGGGGGGGGGGGGGGGGGGTAACGCCTCCATAAATAAATCGTCGCACAGCCGCTCCCACAGGACATTGTTAAGTTGGGGGAACAATTTATTAAGAAAAATACTAGCTGTTGGGTGCTGTAGCTCCCACTATAACACCTGTCTAGTCCACTTGCCGCCCTCCTCGGTGAAGAGAACAAGGACTATGCCGCTGGGAGTGACTGCTGGACAGTGTATGGGTAAGATTTAAGTTTGTAAAATTGCTGATTAATAAGGTTGTACAAGATTAATACACTTTGTAACTAGTTGGCTTACATGATGTTTATAGAATTTTAGTTGGTTTAGTTTTATAGTTTGTTTAGTTCAGAGGTTTTGTTGATAGTAGTATGCACATTTTAAGCACCACAAAGGAAACCTGGGGGTTTAAGAGAATCCAGGTACATAGTTGTTATTTGAACATTAAAGGAACTTTACATTCCACTTCACCACGCTATATTAACAGCTAACGTTAGTTAAAGATGGACTACAACGGAATAAAGGCTTTGTTGCCTTTTTTTGTTCGAAAAATGTATAATGATTACTAATATATCATTAGTATTCAATAAATCTTATTCCTTCATGCAAAAAAAAACCAAAATTGATTGGCGTTCTACGACCCAGAAAAACTCAGTTTTAGCAAAAGCCCTTAACTCATGAATAATTCATACTTTGTGTGTGACGTACTACCTATGAAAACGCATACATATGGTGGCCCTGAAGGGACTCCGCAGATCGCGAATATTGACGTCAAATTTGACGTCAATATTCGCGACTTTTGGGGAAAGCGTGAATATCGACGTCAAATTTGACGTCAATATTCGCGACTTTTTTGGAAAGTCGTGAATATTGACGTCAAATTTGACGTCAATATTCGCGACTTTGAGGAAAGTCGTGAAATTTGTCGTGAATATTGACGTCAATATTCACGATCTGAGTAGTCCCTTCAGGGCCACCATACATACATAATACACACGGAATGACATGGCGTCTTTTGTTTACTCTCGGTTGTTCATGGGTAGTACGTCATCACTTTTCGCTGGTTTACAAGTCCGCTGGTACTATATCGTGGATTTCATTGTGGTTTTCAGTGGATCTTTGCCGGGAACCAGTACAGGGCGGGAAATTTCAAAATCGAAGAATCGAGGTCTAATTTTTTCAGTCAAATTGCAACAAAATTATTTAGAGAAAAACATGACCGTAACAATAAAGTGTTATCTGAACACAACATAAACAAGGTCCGATAATAAATTTAATGTGTGAGTTTTCGTTGTAGTCCATCTTTAAAAGCAATTCAAATGCAGTAATTATTTAAAGAAAATTAAATAAATTAACAGGGCATAACAAGATCTTCTTGGGAGGCCTAGCTGTGAAGATCTTGTTAAGATCGAAATATTAGGCGCTTATTATTTGATTGTTATATTTCGGATAATTCCAGTACAAAAACTGCAGTTTGCAATTTTAGTGATTTTATTTTGATTGATTTATAATTTGCCTATACTGTAGGCCTAGAGGCAATTGAAGGCAGTAATTATTCAAAAGAATGTTTCAAAGTTAGTGTATTGAAGACTGCGTTTGCTTCTGCGCTGAGTAATTTCTTCAGCGCCAAAAAACAAATTATAATTTGTTTTCGTAGAAGGTATAGCTCCGACCGAAGTGGCCAATACATGAAGTACATGTACATGTACTGTACATGCACACATCTAGATTAAATCTCACGCGGTTAATTTGTTAGCAATTGTTTAAGGGTCTTTTCATTGTAACTTCCGGTCTGGTGACGTCATCAATATTTATCTTTCTCAATTATGTTCTTAGCATGAAGCTGATTATATACACCGGTTATAAAGTGGTTTCAGCAAAATTCGCCACACACATCAACAGATTATTCATTTTAACCATTTTTCAACCTGCCGCTAGAGGGCGCTATAACATATTATGACGTCGCCTGATTTTTTTTGGAAAAGTTTATTCTAGCCAGACACTAACATCGTTGAAAGTAAGTTCATATCATTTTCACTTTCAAATTATGAGGCACTTCCGGTTTGGACCGGAAGGAAGGGTCACGTGATTTTAAGCACACGAGATAAAATGAAGATTCTGGATTATTATATCTATTGCCACAAAAATCAAGTTTCGGTCTTTTGTGGTTGATTTGTTATTTATTTTTAAAGATTAAATCAATTGCACCTTTAAGATGACGTCACGTGACCCCTGACGACGTAACCATGACGTATGTCTGCGAGACACGAGTTTACTATAGGGTCTTCATCTGGGTTAAGTTTTATGGAAATACGACTTTGTTTTTCGTTAAAAGTGCTGGGAATTGTGCAAACAACGTTCACAAAGTCTATGGGATTGGATTCTGCGTAGCCGAGAGCCTGTTTACCTACCTGTCGCACACGGCGCCCTTCCCCATAGGCAATTTGATGACGTCATCCTGTTTCGCTTGTTGGCGGCTAGTGTCCTCTTGGGTGAGCGTACATTTGCATGCACGTACGATGTCAGTAGTGATACATTCGCTCAATGCATAGTACACTATCAGTGTATACGTACGTACATATACAAGCATGTACACCCCTATTATACGTGTGCCAGGCACATATAAGGGGTCAATGCTTTATGCGCCTAGGCCAAAACGATTACATTTCAAGGGTGCCGCAGGGTATGTTCAAGTTCGTTTTTTGCCCCAAAACACAGGGAAGTTCGAGAACTACTTTTACATTAACCTTTACAGCAAAAATCAAGATTGTATCTGTCAAGTTTAATTGTTTAGGAATTTTCAAAGGAAAAAGAGTCTTTTCATTCTAACTTCCGGTCTGGTGACGTCATAATTTTTTCTTCCCGTCAACTTGTTCCTAGCATGAAGCTGATTAAATACACCGGTTATAAAGTGATTTCAGCAAACTTCGCCACACACATCAACAGATTATTCATTTTAACCATTATTCAAACTGCCGCTAGAGGGCGCTATAACATGTTATGACGTCACCAATTTTTTTTGGAAAAATATATTGTAGCCAGACACTTACATCGTTGAAAGTAAGTTCATATCATTTTTCACTTTCAAATTATGAGGCACTTCCGGTTTAGACCGGAAGGAAGGGTCACGTGATTTCACGCACGCGAGATAAAATCAAGATCCTGGATTATTCTATCTATTGCCACAAAAATTAAGTTTCGGTCTTTTGCGGTTGATTTGTTATTGAATTTCAAAGATTAAATCAATAACACATTTAAGATGACGTCACGTGACCCCTGATGACGTCACCATGACGTATTTCTGCGAGACACGAGTTCACTATGGGGTCTTCACCTGGGTTAAGTTTTATGTAAATACGACTTTGTTTTCGATTAAAAGTGACGGGCAGAAAAAACGTGTACAAAGTCTATGGGGTTTAGGTTACTAAAAGAAAAGAAAACTAGAACTACGTCTGTTCGAGGAACAGAACATAGGGCTTTTTCGCATGTACATTTTGTTTAGATTTAGTTTTCAAGAAATTAAACTATTATACCTTAAAAAACATTCAAAACGAATTTAACTGAATTGAAACAGATTAAAATGAATTTAAACAGATTAAATCAAATTTAAATGATTTTGAACGAATTTAAACTATTAAAAACATTTTTAAAGAATTGAAAATAAAATAAAACGAATATAAACGCATGTAAACAAAATCAAAGTTCATGACGTCACATGCCCCCTGATGACGTCACCACGACAATACGTGTCAATTCACATATTGTCACTATGATATTGGTCTGTGCGAAGTCTGCAGTCAATCTGATCAAAGGAAGTGTGAATTTTTTAAGTGGAATAAAATTAGAAAAAAAGAAAAATTCATTAAAAATGAATTGATAACGTCAGTAATACGTCACTTCGGTTTTGCGTACCAATGATCGTATCTAACTTCTCAAGTTTCATGACGATCGGACCTATTCTTTTGTTTATTTTTTAAAGTTATGTTTTTGATGACGTCATTACGAAGTCACACACGTCCAAGGATCAAATAAAGGATACAAATAGGCGTACAGCTCAAAAACTTATTGGAAATAAATTGGAATTTGTTTGAAATAAATTGTTTTAATGAAAGTATATGATTGACACCCCTTGGTATATAGCTGTACACTCTAAAAACTGAAGTGTTATAAATAAATCCCTAAGTGTTAGATTTAGCACTATCCAGGTGCTTCCTGAGGGACTGCACCTCAAGTGCCATTTCAGCACTTGATGAAGTGTCAGCATTGCAGCACTATCTAAGTGCTGTGAAAGTGCTACCAATACAGCACTAATATAGTGTTGATTTAAGTCCTTTGTAGCACCATCTTGGTGTACATCCAGCACCCCAAGGTGCAATCCATACAGCACTTGATGAAGTGTCAGCATCCCAGCTAACCAAAAAACGTTCCATGAACGTTCTTACAACGTTACGGTAATGTTTCCGGAACGTTTGGAAAAAACGTTGCGGGAACGTAAATGTGTGAAGTTCTCTTGACGTCCTTTGAACGTTACAAAGAAACGTTGTGAAATAACATTCGTACAACATTCAATGCACATTGGCAAGATACACAAATCTACTGTTGAACACTCTAATTATGTACATGTACATATTCACTGCGTGTACAGATTACGTAATACTACATTAACTTATTACACATTGCAATTACACATACATACATACAATAATAACCTATTCCTATTAGATATTACCTACTGAACACTTACTACAAACTTAGCTATTGCCGTTGTTAGTTTTATAGTTCGCTTTTTTGTCCACGAAAAAGTCACAGCAAATTTTTATGAATAATGTCAACATTTGAATACGAATAAAATGTAATGCGATTTTTGTCTCACTATTTGCCCAAAAATCAAAATTCAATCGAGGAATCGTTTGAATAATTACATATCATGGTCAAAAAAGTGAATTGTTGTACTAAATACCACAATTTAACATCGACTATTGTGAACACACATTTCCTCCCTTCTGATTGGTCAGTTGCTGTAGGTAAATTTCCTAATCGATACAGCACCAATGAAGTGCTAATATAAGTCCTTCCTAGGCGTTACTTTTAAATGGGCGGGGCAGTGGGGGCAGGGCGGGGTGGTTGGGGGCAGTGATTTTTCATGAAGTTAGTTGACACAAGGACCAATTTTTGGACAAATTTAAGATAGTTAGGTCCTTGTGCAGACTTACTTTATTGAACAGAGAAATGACAAATTCAAAAGGATGTCTCTTCAAATTAGCCTTTATTTTTTACTTGATCCCTCGAAGCAACAACCATGTCAAAAGTTTAGACAAAACAATACGTTTATCGAGGTAAAACCAAACAAATATCCTATGTTTTAGATGTTTTAGATGTTTTAGATGTTTGTGTATTAAAGCACTTTGAAGTGCTAGAATAGCACCAATTATGGTGTTGGAAATGAACGCCTCCAAGTGTTATTATAGCACTATAAATAGCACCAATTATGGTGTTGGAAATGAACGCCTCCAAGTGTTATTATAGCACTATCTTAAAACTTAAAGTGCTGAATTTATGTAGCACTTGGATAGTGCTAGGTTTTAACACTTCAGTTTTTAGAGTGTAGTGGTGGCGTAACTACGGAGGACGTCCTTCCTTCCCGTTGGAGATATATGTGCGCCCCTGGGTACTACCCCGACCCCCATTTGAAATGTATAATTACTACACACAAGTTCCTGTATTCAGTACGTGCTCCTCTGGAAAATTGGTGCACGGCTTTAAGATATTCAGCTCTAGGCCGCTGCTTGTTGTATTGCACTTCCGGTTTGGACCGGAAGGAAGGGCCAAGTGATTTTACGCCCGGGCGATAAAATAAAGATCCTGAATTATTCTATCAATCGCCACAAACTTCAAGTTCAGGGCATTTGCTGTTGATTTATTGATTTTCAAAAATTAAATCTATTGCACCTTTAAGATGACGTCACGTGACCCCTGATGACGTCATAATGGCGTCCTTCTGCGAGACATGAGTTCACAAATATGAAGGCGCTCGATTATGCTATAAAATCGCGTAAAATTCAAACTCAGATCTTTCATAGTTGATTTTATAAAGATTTTAAAAGATTAAATATAGAAATCATTTTCAACCTGCCGCTAGAGGGCGCTATAACATGTTATGACGTCGCCGGAATTTTTTTGAAAAGTTTATTCTAGCCAGACAATAACATCGTTGAAAGTAAGTTCATATCATTTTTCACTTTCAAATTATGAGGCACTTCCGGTTTAGACCGGAAGGAAGGGTCACGTGATTTCACGCACACGAGATAAAATGAAGATCCTGGATTTTTTTATATTAATTGCCACAAAATTCAAGTTTCGGTCTTTTGCGGTTGATGTTTTATTGATTTTCAAAGATTAAATCAATTGCACCTTTAAGATAAGGTCACGTGGCCCTGATGACGTCTTTCTCGTGGTGTCTGTCGGCGAGACTGGAGTTCACTATTGGGTCTTCACCTGGGTCAAGTTTATGGGAATACGACTTTGTTTTTCCGTTAAAAGTGCTTTGAATTGTGCAAGCAACGTTTACAAAGTCTACGGGGTTGGATTCTGCGTAGCCGAAAGCGTGTTTACCTACCTGTCGTACGCGGCGCCCTTCCCCATGGGCAATTTGATGACGTCATCTTGTTTCACAGGTTGGCGGCTAGTGTCCGCTTGGGTGAGCGTACATGTGCTTGCACGAACGATGTCAGTGGTGATACATTCGCTCAATGCATAATACACTATCAGTGTATACGTACATGTACTAGCATGTATATTATACGTGTGCCATGCACACGTAAGGGGTCAATGCTTTTTGCACCTAGGCCAAAACGATTACATTTCAAGGGTGCCGCAGGGTATGTTCAAGTTCGTTTTTTGCCCCAAAATACAGGGAAGTTCGAGAACTACTTTTACATTAACCTTTAGAACAAAAATCAAGATTGTATCTGTCAGGTTTAATTTTTTTGGAATTTTCAAAGGAAAAGGAGTCTTTTCATTCTAACTTCCGGTCTGGTGACGTCATAATTTGTTCTTTCCGTCACCTTGTTCCTAGCATGAAGCTGATTAAATACACCGGTTATAAAGTGATTTCAGCAAACTTCGCCACACACATCAACAGATTATTCATTTTAACAATTTTTCAAACTGCCGCTAGAGGGCGCTATAACATGTTATGACGTCACCAATATTTTTTTTGAAAAATACATTGTAGCCAGACACTAACATCGTTAAAAGTAAGTTCATATCATTTTTCACTTTCAAATTATGAGGCACTTCCGGTTTAGACCGGAAGGAAGGGTCACGTGATTTCACGCACACGAGATAAAATTAAGATTCTGTATTATTCTATCTATTGCCACACAAATTTAGTTTCGGTCTTTTGCGGTTGATTTGTTATTGAATTTCAAAGATTAAATCAATTACACCTTTAAGATGACGTCACGTGACCCCTGATGACGTCACCATGACGTATGTCTGCTAGGCACGAGCTTACTATAGGGTCTTCACTTGGGTTAAGTTTTATGGTAATACGACTTTGCTTTCTACTAAAAGTGACGTGCAGGAAAAACGTGTACAAAGTCTATGGGGTTTAGGTTACTAAAAGAAAAGAAAAAAGAAGAAGAAGAAGAAACTAGAACTACGTCTGTTCGAGGAACAGAACATAGGGCTTTTTCGCATTCACAATTTTTTTTTATTAAATATTTTAAAAATTGAACTTTTAAACCATCAAAACAATTTAAAATCATTGAAAACTAATTTAAGTTAATTTAAACCGAGTAAAATGAATTAAAACTGATTAAAACGATGACGTCACACGTTTGTGAACTTTGTGTGCAACTATCTATCACCTAACAACACAAAATGAGGTGTTATGTTAACACGATCCGTTGCTGAGATATGCCTTCAACGTCTACAAACGTAATAATTCAAATATAATCGTAATATGACGTAACATTTGTCAACATGACGCTAGAGGGCGCTTTAACATTTTATGAAGTCACTGTTAACTGTTTTGTTACTTACAACCTAGCCAGCGCCTAACATCGTTGAAAGTAAGTTAGCATCGTTTTCCACTTTTAAATTATAAGGCACTTCCGGTTTGGACCGGAAGGAAGTGTCAAGTCTTTTTGCATGTAATACAAATTATGAAGACCATGGATTAATCTATCAATTTCCTTAAAAATCTAAATCAGATCTCTTACAGTTGATTTTATATTGATTTTCAAAGATTAAATTTAGAAATATTTGGTTGCTTGTAATCTGACACTTGGTGACGTCATTGTGACGTAATTAACAGAAACTCGAGATCGTCTTAACTTTGCTATTTGAAGCAAACATCTGGATTATATCTATAGCGGTTGATTTTTAAGCGACTTTTTAAAGTTTAAAGGATTTTTTTATTGTAACTTCCGGTTTGGTGACGTCATAAATATTTCTCCTTCCCAATATGCTCTAAGCATGAAGCTGATTATATACACCAGTTATAAAGTTATTTCAGCAAACTGTGCAACACACATCAACAGATTAATCATTTTAACCATTTTCAACCTGCCGCTAGAGGGCGCTATAACATGTTATGACGTCGCCGGAATGTTTTTGAATAGTTTATTCTAGCCAGACACTAACATCGTTGAAAGTAAGTGCATATCATTTTTCACATTCAAATTATAAGGCACTTCCGGTTTTGACCGGAAGGAAAGGTCACGTGATTTCACGCACAGGAGATAAAATGAAGATCCTGGATTATTCGATTAATTGCCACAAAATTCAAGTTTCGGTCTTTTGCGGTTGATGTTTTATTGATTTTCCAAGATTAAATCAATTTCACCTTTAAGATAAGGTCACGTGGGCCTGATGACGTCTTCCTCGTGGTGTCTGTCGGCGAGACTGGAGTTCACTATTGGGTCTTCACCTGGGTCGAGTTTATGGAAATACGACTTTGTTTTTCCGTTAAAAGTGCTTTGAATTGTGCAAGCAACGTTTACAAAGTCTACGGGGTTGGATTCTGCGTAGCCGAAAGCGTGTTTACCTACCTGTCGTACGCGGCGCCCTTCCTCATGGGCAACTTGATGACGTCATCCTGTTTCACAGGTTGGCGGCTAGTGTCATCTTGGGTGAGCGTAAATGTGCTTGCACGAACGATGTCAGTGGTGATACATTCGCTCAATACATAATGCACTATCGGTGTATACGTACATGTACTAGCATGTATATTATACGTGTGGCACGCACACGTAAGGGGTCAATGCTTTTTGCACCTAGGCCAAAACGATTACATTTCAAGGGTGCCGCAGGGTATGTTCAAGTTCGTTTTTTGCCCCAAAACACAGGGAAGTTCGAGAACTACTTTTACATTAACCTTTAGAGCAAAAATCAAGATTGTATCTGTCAAGTTTAATTTTTTAGGAATTTTCAAAGGAAAAAGAGTCTTTTCATTCTAACTTCCGGTCTGGTGACGTCATAATTGTTTCTTCCCGTCAACTTGTTCCTAGCATGAAGCTGATTAAATACACCGGTTATAAAGTGATTTCAGCAAACTTCGCCACACACATCAACAGATTATTCATTTTAACCATTATTCAAACTGCCGCTAGAGGGCGCTATAACATGTTATGACGTCACCAATTTTTTTTTGAAAAATACATTGTAGCCAGACACTAACATCGTTGAAAGTAAGTTCATATCATTTTTCACTTTCAAATTATGAGGCACTTCCGGTTTAGACCGGAAGGAAGGGTCACGTGATTTCACGCACGCGAGATAAAATCAAGATCCTGGATTATTCTATCTATTGCCATAAAAATTAAGTTTCGGTCTTTTGCGGTTGATTTGTTATTGATTTTCAAAGATTAAATCAATTACACCTTTAAGATGACGTCACGTGACCCCTGATGACGTCACCATGACGTATTTCTGCGAGACACGAGTTCACTATGGGGTCTTCACCTGGGTTAAGTTTTATGTAAATACGACTTTGTTTTCGATTAAAAGTGACGGGCAGAAAAAACGTGTACAAAGTCTATGGGGTTTAGGTTACTAAAAGAAAAGAAGAAAAAAAGAAGAAAAAAAAAAATCAGAACAAAAACAAAGGCTTTTTCGCAAAATTGCGAAAAAGCCAAAAAAAAAATCAGAACAAAAACAAAGGCTTTTTCGCAAAATTTGCGAAAAAGCCAAAAAAACTAGAACTACGTCTGTTCAAGGAACAGAACATAGGGCTTTTTCGCTTTCGCATTTTTTTAGAGTATTTGTTTTCAAAAAAACCAAATTTAAGTTAATTTAAACAGATTAAAATAAATTCAAACTGATTAAAACGATGACGTCACACGTTTCTGAACTTTTTGTGTAACTATCTATCACCTAACAACACACAATAAGGTGTTATGTTAACACAATCCTTTGCTGAGATATGCCTTCAACGTCTAAAAACAAAATAGTTCAAATATAATCGTAATATGACGTAACATTTGTCAACATGACGCTAGAGGGCGCTTTAACATTTTATGAAGTCACTGTTAACATTTTTGTTACTTACAACCTAGCCAGCTCCTAACATCGTTGAAAGTAAGTTCACATCGTTTTTTACTTTTAAATTATAAGGAACTTCTGGTTTGGACCGGAAGGAAGTGTCAGGTCCTTTTGCATGTATTACAAATTATGAAGACCATGGATTAATCTATCAATTCCCCTAAAAATCTAAATCAGATCTTTTACATTTTTTTTTATATTGATTTTCAAAGATTAAATTTAGAAATATTTGGTTGCTTGTAATCTGACACTTGATGACGTCATCGTGACGTAATTAACAGAAAGCTCGAGAGCTGTCTTAACTTTGCTATTTAAAGCAAAAATCTGGATTATATCTATCGCGGTTGATTTTTAAGCGACGTTTTAAGGTTTTAAGGTCT
This sequence comes from Crossaster papposus, assembly GCA_037893245.1. Taxonomy (NCBI): domain Eukaryota; kingdom Metazoa; phylum Echinodermata; class Asteroidea; order Velatida; family Solasteridae; genus Crossaster; species Crossaster papposus. The sequence goes on along the minus strand of JBAIAA010000388.1, from coordinate 251,308 downwards.
TTTCATTGTAACTTCCGGTTTGGTGACGTCATAAATATTTCTCCTTCCCAATATGGTCTAAGCATGAAGCTGATTATATACACCGGTTATAAAGTTATTTCAGCAAACTTCGCAACACACATCAACAGATTAATCATTTTAACAATTTTCAACCTGCCGCTAGAGGGAGCTATAACATGTTATGACGTCGCCGGAATTTATTTCAAAAGTTTATTAGTAGCCAGACACTAACATCGTTGAAAGTAAGTTCATATCATTTTTCACTTTCAAATTATGAGGCACTTCCGGTTTAGACCGGAAGGAAGGGTCACGTGATTTCACGCACACGAGATAAAATTAAGATCCTGGATTATTCTATCTATTGCCACAACAATTTAGTTTCGGTCTTTTGCGGTTGATTTGTTATTGAATTTCAAAGATTAAATCAATTGCACCTTTAAGATAAGGTCACGTGGCCCTTATGACGTCTTCCTCGTGGTGTCTGTCGGCGAGACTGGAGTTCACTATTGGGTCTTCACCTGGGTCAAGTTTATTGGAATACGACTTTGTTTTTTCCGTTAAAAGTGCTTTGAATTGTGCAAGCAACGTTTACAAAGTCCACGGGGTTGGATTCTGCGTAGCCGAAAGCGTGTTTACCTACCTGTCGTACGCGGCGCCCTTCCCCATGGGCAATTTGATGACGTCATCCTGTTTCACAGGTTGGCGGCTAGTGTCCTCTTGGGTGAGCGTACATGTGCTTGCACGAACGATGTCAGTGGTGATACATTTGCTCAATACATAATACACTATCAGTGTATACGTACATGTACTAGCATGTATATTATACGTGTGCCATGCACACGTAAGGGGTCAATGCTTTTTGCACCTAGGCCAAAACGATTACATTTCAAGGGTGCCGCAGGGTATGTTCAAGTTCGTTTTTTGCCCCAAAACACAGGGAAGTTCGAGAACTACATTTACATTAACCTTTAGAGCAAAAATCAAGATTGTATCTGTCAGGTTTAATTTTTTAGGAATTTTCAAAGGAAAAGGAGTCTTTTCATTCTAACTTCCGGTCTGGTGACGTCATAATTTTTTCTTCCCGTCATCTTGTTCCTAGCATGAAGCTGATTAAATACACTGGTTATAAAGTGATTTCAGCAAACTTTGCAACACACATCAACAGATTAATCATTTTAACCATTTTCAACCTGCCGCTAGAGGGCGCTATAACATGTTATGACGTCGCCGGAATTTTTTTGAAAAGTTTATTCTAGCCAGACAATAACATCGTTAAAAGTAAGTTCATATCATTTTTCACTTTCAAATTATAAGGCACTTCCGGTTTTGACCGGAAGGAAGGGTCACGTGATTTCACACACAGAAGATAAAATGAAGATCCTGGATTATTCTATTAATTGCCACAAAATTCAAGTTTCGGTCTTTTGCGGTTGATGTTTTATTGATTTTCAAAGATTCAATCAATTACACCTTTAATATAAGGTCACGTGGCCCTGATGACGTCTTCCTCGTGGTGTCTGTCGGTGAGACTGGAGTTCACTATTGGGTCTTCACCTGGGTCAAGTTTATGGGAATACGACTTTGTTTTTCCGTTAAAAGTGCTTTGAATTGTGCAAGCAACGTTTACAAAGTCTACGGGGTTGGATTCTGCGTAGCCGAAAGCGTGTTTACCTACCTGTCGTATGCGGCGCCCTTCCCCATGGGCAATTTGATGACGTCATCCTGTTTCACAGTTTGGCGGCTAGTGTCCTCTTGGGTAAGCGTACATGTGCTTGCACGAACGATGTCAGTGGTGATACATTCGCTCAATACATAATACCTTATCAGTGTATACGTACATGTACTAGCATGTATATTATACGTGTGCCATGCACACGTAAGGGGTCAATGCTTTTTACACCTAGGCCAAAACGATTACATTTCAAGGGTGCCGCAGGGTATGTTCAAGTTCGTTTTTTGCCCCAAAACACAGGGAAGTTCGAGAACTACTTGTACATTAACCTTTAGAGCAAAAATCAAGATTGTATCTGTCAGGTTTAATTTTTTAGGAATTTTCAAAGAAAAAGGAGTCTTTTCATTCTAACTTCCGGTCTGGTGACGTCATAATTTGTTCTTCCCGTCAACTTGTTCCTAGCATGAAGCTGATTAAATACACCGGTTATAAAGTGATTTCAGCAAACTTCGCCACACACATCAACAGATTATTCATTTTAACAATTTTTCAAACTGCCACTAGAGGGCGCTATAACATGTTATGACGTCACCAATATTTTTTTTGAAAAATACATTGTAGCCAGACACTAACATCGTTGAAAGTAAGTTCATATCATTTTTCACTTTTAAATTATGAGGCACTTCCGGTTTAGACCGGAAGGAAGGGTCACGTGATTTTACGCACACGAGATAAAATTAAGATCCTGGATTATTCTATCGATTGCCACAAAAATTTAGTTTCGGTCTTTTGCGGTTGATTTGTTATTGAATTTCAAATATTAAATCAATTACACCTTTAAGATGACGTCACGTGACCCCTGATGACGTCACCATGACGTATTTCTGCGAGACACGAGTTCACTATAGGGTCTTCACCTGGGTTAAGTTTTATGTAAATACGACTTTGTTTTCTATTAAAAGTGACGGGCAGAAAAAACGTGTACAAAGTCTATGGGGTTTAGGTTACTAAAAGAAAAGAAAAACTAGAGATATGTCTGTTCAAGGAACAGAGCATATGGCTTTTTCGCATTTTTTTGTTGTATTGTTCATTACATTTATGATTTCTTTTAATAAATTTCTTTACTTTAATTTTTTCAAAACTGCAAATTTTAAATTATTAATTGGATTATATCTCTCGCGGTTAATTTTCAGAAATGTTTAAAGGTTTTTTAATTGTAATTTCCGGTCTAGTGACGTCATATTATTTTGTTTTTATCCGCCAACTTGTTCCTAACAAGATGCTGATTATAAATACCAATTATAAAGCGATTTGAGCAAACTTCGCCACGAAAATGAACTGATTATTCATTTTAAACATTTTTCAACCTGTCACTAGAGGGCGTTATAACAATTTATGACGTCACCGGTAACTTTGTTTGTAGAGTGCAGGCTACCTAGAGACTATCATCGTTGAAAGTAAATTCATATCATTTTCAACTTTCAAATTATAAGGCACTTCCGGTTTGGACCGGAAGGAAGTGTCAGGTCTTTTTGCATGTAATACAAATTATGAAGACCATGATTAATCTATCAATTTCCTTAAAAATCTAAATCAGATCTCTTATAGTTGATTTTATATTGATTTTCAAAGAATAAATTTAGAAATATTTGGTTGCTTGTAATCTGACACTTGATGACGTCATTGTGACGTAATTAACAGAAACTCGAGATCAGTCTTAACTTTGCTATCTGAAGCAAAAATCTGGATTATATCTATAGCGGTTGATTTTTAAGCGACTTTTTGAAGTTTAAAGGATTTTGTATTGTAACTTCCGGTTTGGTGACGTCATAAATATTTCTCCTTCCCAATGTGGTCTAAGCATGAAGCTGATTATATACACCGGTTATAAAGTTATTTCAGCAAACTTTGCCACACACATCAACAAATTATGCATTTTAACAATTTTTCAACCTGCCGCTAGAGGGCGCTATAACGTGTTATGACGTCGCCGGTAATTTTTTTGAAAAGTTTATTCTAGCCAGACACTAACATCGTTGAAAGTAAGTTCATATCATTTTCCAGTTTTAAATTATAAGGCACTTCCGGTTTGGACCGGAAGGAAGGGTCACGTGACTTCACGCACGCGAGATGAAATGAAGATCCTGGGTCATTCTATCTATTGCCACAAAAATCAAGTTTCGGTCTTTTGCGGTTGATTTGTTATTGATTTTCAAATATTAAATTATTACAAATTTAAGATGACGTCACGTGACCCCTGATGACGTCACCATGACGTATATCTGCGAGACACGAGTTCACTATGGGGTCTTCACCTGGGTTAAGTTTTATGTAAATACGACTTTGTTTTCGATTAAAAGTGACGGGCAGAAAAAACGTGTACAAAGTCTATGGGGTTTAGGTTACTAAAAGAAAAGAAAAAAAAAACTAGAACTACGTCTGTTCGAGGAACAGAACATAGGGCTTTTTCGCATTCACAATTTTTTTTTAATAAATATTTTAAAAATTGAACTTTTAAACCATCAAAACAATTTAAAATCATTGAAAACTAATTTAAGTTAATTTAAACAGAGTAAAATGAATTAAAACTGTTTTAAACGATGACGTCACACGTTTGTGAACTTTTTGTGCAACTATCTATCACCTAACAACACAAAATGAGGTGTTATGTTAACACGATTCGTTGCTGAGATATGCCTTCAACGTCTAAAAACGTAATAATTCAAATATAATCGTAATATGACGTAACATTTGTCAACATGACGCTAGAGGGCGCTTTAACATTTTATGAAGTCACTGTTAACTTTTTTGTTACTTACAACCTAGCCAGCGCCTAACATCGTTGAAAGTAAGTTAGCATCGATTTCCACTTTTAAATTATAAGGCAATTCCGGTTTGGACCGGAAGGAAGTGTCAAGTCTTTTTGCATGTAATACAAATTATGAAGACCATGGATTAATCTATCAATTTCCTTAAAAATCTAAATCAGATCTCTTACAGTTGATTTTATATTGATTTTCAAAGATTAAATTTAGAAATATTTGGTTGCTTGTAATCTGACACTTGATGACGTCATTGTGACGTAATTAACAGAAACTCGAGATCAGTCTTAACTTTGCTATTTGAAGCAAACATCTGGATTATATCTATAGCGGTTGATTTTTAAGCGACTTTTTAAAGTTTAAAGGATTTTTTTATTGTAACTTCCGGTTTGGTGACGTCATAAATATTTCTTTTTCCCAATATGCTCTATAATAAAGTTATTTCAGCAAACTTTGCAACACACATCAACAGATTAATCATTTTAACCATTTTCAACCTGCCGCTAGAGGGCGCTATAACATGTTATGACGTCGCCGGAATGTTTTTGAAAAGTTTATTCTAGCCAGACAATAACATCCTTAAAAGTAAGTTCATATCATTTTTCACATTCAAATTATAAGGCACTTCCGGTTTTGACCGGAAGGAAAGGTCACGTGATTTCACGCACAGGAGATAAAATGAAGATCCTGGATTATTCGATTAATTGCCACAAAATTCAAGTTTCGGTCTTTTGCGGTTGATGTTTTATTGATTTTCCAAGATTAAATCAATTGCACCTTTAAGATAAGGTCACGTGGGCCTGATGACGTCTTCCTCGTGGTGTCTGTCGGCGAGACTGGAGTTCACTATTGGGTCTTCACCTGGGTCGAGTTTATGGAAATACGACTTTGTTTTTCCGTTAAAAGTGCTTTGAATTGTGCAAGCAACGTTTACAAAGTCTACGGGGTTGGATTCTGCGTAGCCGAAAGCGTGTTTACCTACCTGTCGTACGCGGCGCCCTTCCTCATGGGCAACTTGATGACGTCATCCTGTTTCACAGGTTGGCGGCTAGTGTCATCTTGGGTGAGCGTAAATGTGCTTGCACGAACGATGTCAGTGGTGATACATTCGCTCAATACATAATGCACTATCGGTGTATACGTACATGTACTAGCATGTATATTATACGTGTGGCACGCACACGTAAGGGGTCAATGCTTTTTGCACCTAGGCCAAAACGATTACATTTCAAGGGTGCCGCAGGGTATGTTCAAGTTCGTTTTTTGCCCCAAAACGCAGGGAAGTTCGAGAACTACTTTTACATTAACCTTTACAGCAAAAATCAAGATTGTATCTGTCAAGTTTAATTTTTTAGGAATTTTCAAAGGAAAAAGAGTCTTTTCATTCTAACTTCCGGTCTGGTGACGTCATATTTTTTTCTTCCCGTCAACTTGTTCCTAGCATGAAGCTGATTAAATACACCGGTTATAAAGTGATTTCAGCAAACTTCGCCACACACATCAACAGATTATTCATTTTAACCATTATTCAAACTGCCGCTAGAGGGCGCTATAACATGTTATGACGTCACCAATTTTTTTTGGAAAAATATATTGTAGCCAGACACTAACATCGTTGAAAGTAAGTTCATATCATTTTTCACTTTCAAATTATGAGGCACTTCCGGTTTAGACCGGAAGGAAGGGTCACGTGATTTCACGCACGCGAGATAAAATCAAGATCCTGGATTATTCTATCTATTGCCACAAAAATTAAGTTTCGGTCTTTTGCGGTTGATTTGTTATTGAATTTCAAAGATTAAATCAATAACACCTTTAAGATGACGTCACGTGACCCCTGATGACGTCACCATGACGTATTTCTGCGAGACACGAGTTCACTATGGGGTCTTCACCTGGGTTAAGTTTTATGTAAATACGACTTTGTTTTCGATTAAAAGTGACGGGCAGAAAAAACGTGTACAAAGTCTATGGGGTTTAGGTTACTAAAAGAAAAGAAAAAAAAAACTAGAACTACGTCTGTTCGAGGAACAGAACATAGGGCTTTTTCGAATTCGCATTTTTTTTTTTTTATTAAATTTTTTAAAAAATGAACTTTTATACCATCAAAACAATTTAAAATCATTGGAAACGAATTTAAGTTAATTTAAACAGATTAAAATTAATTCAAACTGATTAAAACGATGACGTCACACGTTTGTGAACTTTTTGTGCAACTATCTATCACCTAACAATACAAAAAGTTGTTATATTAGCACGTTTCGTTGCTGAGATATGGCTTAAAGGTCTAAACACGTAATAATTCAAATATAATTGTAATATGACGTAACATTTGCCAACATGCCGCTAGAGGGCACTATAACATTTTATGAATTTACCGTTAACTTTGTTGTTACTTACAACCTAGCCAGCGCCTAACATCGTTGAAAATAAGTTCACATCGTTTTCCACTTTTAAACTATAAGGCACTTCCGGTTTAAACCGGAAGGAATGGTCAGGTCTTCTTGCATGTAATACAAATTATGAAGACCATGGATTAATCTATCAATTCTCTTAAAAATCTAAATCAGATCTCTTACAGTTGATTTTATATTGATTTTCAAAGATTAAATTTAGAAATATTTGGTTGCTTGTAATCTGACACTTGATGACGTCATTGTGACGTAATTAACAGAAACTCGAGATCAGTCTTAACTTTGCTATTTGAAGCAAAAATCTGGATTATATCTATAGCGGTTGATTTTTAAGCGATTTTTTAAGGTTTAAAGGATTTTTCATTGTAACTTCCGGTTTGGTGACGTCATAAATATTTTCCCTTCCCAATATGGTCGTAGCATGAAGCTGATTATATACATCGGTTATAAAGTTATTTCAGCAAACTTCGCCACACACATCAACCGAATATTCATTTTAACCATTTTTCAACTTGCCGCTAGAGGGCGCTATAACATTTTATGACGTCGCCGGTATTATTTTTGAAAAATACAATCTAGCCAGACACTAACATCGTTGAAAGTAAGTTCATATCATTTATCACTTTTAAATTATAAGGCACTTCCGGTTTACACCGGAAGGAAAGGTCACGTGATTTCACGCACACGAGATAAAATGAAGATCCTGGATTATTCTATCTGTTGCCACAAAAATCAAGTTTCGGTCTTTTGCGGTTGATTTTGTATTGATTTTCAAAGAAAAAATCAATTACACCTTTAAGGTGACGTCACGTGACCCCTGATGACGTCACCATGTCGTATGTCGGCTAGGCACGAGCTTACTATAGGGTCTTCACTTGGGTTAAGTTTTATGGAAATACGACTTTGTTCTCTGGTAAAAGTACTTGTGCAAAAAAACGTGTACAAAGTCTATGGGGTTTAGGTTACTAAAAGAAAAAAAAAGTCTTTTATACCATCAAAACAATTTAAAATCATCGAAAACGAATTTAAGTTAATTTAAACAGATTAAAATGAATTCAAACTGATTAAAACGATGACGTCACACGTTTGTGAACTATTTGTGCAACTATCCATCACCTAACAATACAAACAGATGTGTTATGTTAGCACGTTCCGTTGCTGAGATATGGCTTAAAGGTCTTAAAACGTAATAATTTAAATATAATCGTAATATGACGTAACATTTGTCAACATGCCGCTAGAGGGCGCCTTAACATGTTATAAAGTCACCGTTAACCTGTTTGTTACTTACAACCTAGCCAGTGCCTAACATCGTTGAAAGTTTCCATCGTTTTCCGGTTTGCATGTAGTAGAAATTATGAAGACCATGAATTATTCTATCAATTCCCTTAGAAATCTAAATCAGATCTCTTACAGTTGATTTTTTATTGATTTTCAAAGATTAAATCTAGAAATATTCGGTTTGCTTGTAATCTGACACTTGATGAAGTCATCGTGACGTAATTGACAGAACGCTTGAGAGCTGTCTTACCTTTGCTATTTGAAGCAAAAATCTAGATTATATCCATCGCGGTTGAATTTTTAGCGATTTTTATAGGTTTAAAGGTCTTTTCATTGTAACTTCCGGTTTGGTGACGTCATCAACATTTCTACTTCTCAATATGTTCTTAGCATGAAGCTGATTATATACACCGGTTATAACGTGATTTCAGCAAACTTCGACACACACATCAACCGATTATTAATTGTAACAATTTGTTATACCTGTCGCTAAAGGGCGCTTTAAGATTCTAATGTTTTTGTTAAGTGTTTTAGGGTAAACCACTTTTTATGTTCCATGATAATACATAATTAGACATGTTTAGGTACAATTTTGTAATTATTTACAGATTAGTGACATACGGTACGCACGGCGACTTGGCGACAAGTTTTAATTACGTAAATGCTCTCTACATCTCAATAAATATCGCTGCAGGTCATCAGAAAATGTCAAATTTATGTGACGTGAATAGGGAAAGGTATTAGAGATCAGATGAAAACCGACTGGAACATAATTTCGATCACTTGCCTCTGAGCTGCGTCATTGCATGTGTCAATATCATAAACCGTAGAAAAGGCACTCCCAACTGAACAGACATCAGAAAGTGAATAACATTGATGATATTTATAATCCAGTACCGGACGCAATGACTGGATAACTGCGACAATGAAAATGTGCAACTGATGTCCTTTCACAGGATGAAGTATATTTGAGTCCGAGTGGGGTAAGTATGTTAGCGCGAAACTTCATTGAATACAATCAAGTATTTTACAACTAGGTTTTGTTCATAGATATGTTCTATACTATTAAAGCTCAAACAGTTTTAGCATAAACGCGTCTAGTGTAGTCCACTTGTCAGGCTGCTTGGATTTGGGACTGACTTGTGAAGTAGTGAAAGGTAAGATTACATTTTGTAAATTATTTTGTAAATTTTGTTATAATTGTTGTGTTACGCAGTAAATTTGTTTAAAACTGTATTTAAGAGTGCGTTGTTAATTTTTCAGACGAAAAAGATTGAGTGAGTCAGTGAAGAAGTGTGCCTGTAAACGTTGAAAACGGTACAGCGCCCTCTATTTTCGGCTAATCGGCGCGTTGATCGCTCAAGGCATGATGGGAAAACATGGCGCAGCAAGATCATAGCCATGATAACGAGGTTGTGTTCCTCGCGACATAGGGCCGTTTTCCAAACCCCTGGCTCCGGCTCTGTGGCTTCAGATTATTGTTAGGTTGAATATATGAAGCATAAACGAAACGAAGCTGGTGTTTGGAAAACGGTCTTAGTCTAGGTTGTTATTGTATACGATCAGTACCAGATATCATTATGCCGGCCATGCGAGGTTTGTCAACGAAAAAGAGATTTGTCAATCTTTAGGAGATTTTTGGTTTAAAATGTCATTTTTCGATAAAATGTGTGTTTAGTTTGTAGTTATAAATGTCCATTGGATGATTATGATTAGATGTTTGAATTTTAAAATTAGCCTAGTCAATAGTGTTGGTGGTTTTGGGTAATAACATTAAGCTCCGGTTAACGTTCGTTAGCTAAGAAAATAAGTATGATACATCATGTACATCACATGTACATGAATGGTGTAGTCTGACAATGCGCATTTCAGAACTGTTTGGTGTTCCCCAACCCTTACAGTCAAGACAGTACATTACATTTACACTAGATATAGAATGCAGGGCCATGCAACTACTGTCGGGTTAGATAGAATTCCACTTTCTCAAATAGTCCTACTCCTAATTACATGTAACATGTATTGTGATCAGCTTGTTCAAAAAATTGTGGACCGAGTACGTATGACCATGGAGCTATCTCTTCATAGCTCCATGGTATGACTATAGCAATATGGCTAAATGGTACTTGGAAGGAATGTTGGAGCGTGACACTGACAGTGTTTTTTTCTTTGATTATATGTCAATGAAGGTCAATCAGTGCAAAAATGTTGAAAATATATGACGGAAAAAGGGAAACTGAGATTTCTTTTAAGAAATACTAGTAAGACCATGCTTAGATTTTTTTTAAATTGTTTGACTGTCTATATATACTTCGTACACAATTACCGCTGAATCACATGTAGTGTCAAGGTACTACATTCTTTCCTTTTTAATACTGATCAACCGATGTGATTGGACATGAACAAATTACATGACTGAGCTGCGGGTCATCTCTGTCATGATGGGTAGGTCATCATATCTCTGTATGGGCACGACCATTTTTTAAGGGGGAATTATTTTGTTTTCACTGTGTAATGGCAATGGTGTATGTGTGGATATGACGTGCTTATGATGTTTTGAAATAATTTTTTGCTGATTATTAATATTAGTTGAACATTGCAGTTAAATTAACAAACACAGTTTTGTTTCAGTTATATTTATTTAGGGCTAAACAATAACAACAAAATGGGAAGTAAAGACAACTGAAATAATTATTAGAATTTCTGTGATAAATTTTATTGATTTCATGTTATAAGTTGACTTGTAGTTGTACAGTATTTAGAAAAAGAAGCCCAAAGCAGTAATTTCAGCATTTAAAAGCTGACACAGATAGAGGCCGCCAAAAGCTGTGTATAACAGCACGTCATGTCCATACGTTACTGTTTTTTAATAAAAAGACAATAATTTCCCTTTAAAAAATGGTAAAGCCCATCAGGACCCACAAAAGAAAATACCACCACGTGACATGACAGAGATTACCCACGGCTGCATGTGTACATGTACATGTAATTTGTTTGTGTCAGGTCATGTTGGTTGGTAAGTAAAACAAATTCAGATTTTTTTTCAGGCCATGGTCCACAAATATTGTAAAAGTCTCAAAGAGCTGTACCCGGTAGTTAATTTACATTGAAGATAGCTTTTGAGGGGGATTAGTATTTGAAAAAGTGGAATTCTAGCCTAAAGATGATGGACAATTTGTGTCGACATTATTTATGAGTATTTTGATGACTTACTTTGTTTTTTAGTCATTTTAGGAAGTGACTTGAGTTAAGTTGATTGTGTGAAATTGAGTTCTAGTGTCAAGTTTCCTTAATATGTCTTTTATTACACCGAATTGAAGTTACTATTATTGTTGCACCGGCACTGTAAAATATTATAACGACTTGGAGAAAGAGTGGTTTGGGATTCACAAATCATTTGACATTTGTACATTTTGTTGGGTCATACCTAATGTGATACAAAAAAAGTAAGTCACTGTAGGGCACAGTAAAGTTATTTTAGTTATTTACATGCGGGTGAATTGAATAAGTGATATCAAACATGCGAGGGCGAGGCTGGAAGTATCATGGGTATGTGGCCTGAAACTCGTCTTGATTGATTTAATAAGGCCAAGTAAAAACATAACAGTGGATTGGCTCCTTGTTTGGCCATTTTGACAAAAGTTTCGAATAGTTGACATTTTTCCTGGATGGTTTTCATCTGTTTCTTTTTTTGAATGACTGTACATGTAGTCTTGTATGTAGAGGCTAGATAATTTACATGTAAGTCTATATTTACCGCTGTTATAAAATGTTGAAATAAAAAAGTAAAATGAGGCCCTGTGCCCAAAACATAAAGTGATTGTGACAACAGTTTGTTTTTACTTGGCCTAATGTGAAGAAATTGTATTAATTATGATTTTTTTTCTTTTGTATTTTGCAGAAAATGGTGAAGACTTCAGCAGACGAAGGCCATCACTTTAGACACTGTGTTCCATCAACTTCCCTGAGGTTGGCACCTCCTCGGGGAAGACGCATGCCCCAGTGTAGGCATTGCGCAACCCAGCTGGCACACATACAGCGTGTGTTCGTACTCCGAGAACTTGGGGGCCAGTGTACCCCCAGTTCTCTTTACGAGGGTACTGGGACCAGTGTGTCCTTCAGCTGGGATATTATGGCTTATAAAAGGTGTACCCTAATGAATGGCTTAATGAATGGCTTAATGAATGGTTCAATTAATGGCTTATTGAGAAAGTATCAGAGAGGCTCATTGAGCTATAAACTGAAGAGAAGTTACCAGAGGCATGAGCTGAGAAAGGATGCAGATCTTGTGGCTGAACCTAAGAAGAAGATAATGGCTTATGTGAGTATCAAGAAAAAAGGGAGCAATCACACAGCAGTGACAGAGTTAAAGGTGAGGAACAAGACCTGCTGTAGCAGAGATGAGGTATTGGAGTGTCTGGTAGAGTACAGTAGAGAGGAAAGGAAGGTTTCAAAACCAAATAGAAAGAAAATTAGAAGATGTCAACGAAGACAGGCAAACAAAAGGTTGAGGAATGGTAGGATCATTGAATCACGCATGAGTAAGGAAGAGAGGAAGAACCATGACAAAGCACAGAAAAGTATCCAAAGTCACACAAGAAGAGGTCTGAGCTATGTTATCAAGAATATGCAGATTAAGAAGGAACAATGGAAAAAAAGAACAGCTAGCAAAAGTCAGAATAAAGAACAGGATTCATTGAAGAAAAGTAAATGTGCACGTAAGAATGGAAGAGGAAACGGGTCACATGAAAGAATTGAGAAGGCAGAGAATAAGACTATCAATCACGCTGTGAAAGAATCACAAGCTATGTGTTGGTTATGTGATCAAGTAACTACTGCAGTCAATAGAGTTGTGGACTGTGATACTTGCAATATCAGCTATCATGTCAATTGTATGGGATTTTCAAACATGCAGTCTATGTTGGCAAGTAAATCAGTATCATGGTTGTGTTTGAAATGTGGAAGATGTACTTATGCAGACTCTTTGTTGTATAATCTTGGCATTCCTACAGATAAGAACAAATTTCAGATGACATACGAAGTGACCATGGAGGATGGAGCTGTCAATTCATGTACTGAGGGGGTTTCTCACTCGTCAGAAGTTTATGGTCAAGTTTCAACAGAGAATGGAAATCATGGAGGTGAGACCCAGAGAAGTACTGGCAATATGAAACATGTAATGGCACATATGAAATGCAGAGATACTGATTCAAATGAAAACCTGCAAATAAATGTAGTTAGGCAAAGTGGAGGTTATAACCTGCGCAGCAAGAAAAGTACTAATGTTGATAGTGAAAAGGAAAAATCTAAAGGAAATGAGGTAAAAGTAAAGCAGACGAGAAGGCAATCTGTCAGTCGAGGTGAACAGCATGATGTGAGCAGCAATGATGCAACTTTGGAAACCAAACCTACTAAATCTAAGCTTCAAAGTAGAAATGTGTCGGTAGTAAATGAAAAAGATACAGATGTGAAAATGACGTCGAAAAGAAAAGCAGGAGATAATTTGCAAAATTGTGTTGAAAAAAATAGTTTAAAAAAAAAGGTCAGAATCCTCACACAAAGAAATAATTCACAGAGAATTGGTAAGCCTGCCGAGGAAAACCAAACATGTCGTGAATGCAGTTTTGGTAAAGACAGTCAAAAGATGGATGTCAAATGCATTCAAGGCAGTTTTCATCAAGGTGATTTCAGATTTGCAGACTTAGCTGGTAGACAATGTGTTTGTATGAGCCTCTGCGGAATCCTCTTCAGCCAGATAAAATCGTTGAACATGTGGTGTCCTAAAGACATGGATTTTGTGTTGAATACTGGAAATGAACTGTACCGTTATTTGTCTCGTAGTTCTACAATGAAGAATGAATATTTGTTAATCAGTGAGTTGCCTGATGAAATTGATGCATTCAGTAAACATTTCCATATGAAGATTGATGAATCTGTTTCTGGTACTTTTGCAGAACAAACAGTTTTGGCTGAGTTCAATATGATTCCATTCAGTACGGCTGTAGAGCAGACAGTTCAGAAATATTGTGCATGTTTTATCTGTTTCCATGGAAACACATTTGCAGTAATTGCTCAAGATGACATGTATTTCATTTTTGATTCACATAGCAGAAATCACAATTCGCACTTAGATTCTGAAGGGAGGAGCTTGCTCAAATGCGTATCATCATGGCAAGGTGTGTACAGGTATTGTACTGAACTTGGCAAATCTATGAATGTCAGAGACTATGAACAGTTTGAAATAACAGGTGTTACAGTCTGGATAGATAATGATGTCAGTGTTTGTATACATAATGACGAAACTGCTGAAAGTGCGAATGCAAGCACTAGTACATGTACTGGTAGTATTGGACAGGAAACAGAGGAACCTAGAGAAAATGACATACAAATTGTAGAAGCAGAGAAAGTTAATTTTAAGTTTGTTCCATTAACTTATAGTAATAGGATTGCATTATGTGAGAGGTTGGGTGTGACCAAAGTTATTCTAAATGATGATAACATGTCTATGAAATGCAAGAACTTGGGGAGACCTGACTCTATAAAGAAAATTAAAGGTGATGGCAACTGTTTTTTCAGAGCGATTTCCTTTGCTATATCAGGAACTGAAGATAATCACATGGAATTGAGATTGGCAATTGTGAATCATTTGTTGAAAAATGCAGCTCAGTTCAGGGGCTATTTACGTGAAGGTTACAGAACAGTGGAAGAGTATGTAACAAGTGCAGGATTGTACAATTATGGTACATGGGCTACTGAGGTGGAAATCATTGCAACAGCACATATGTTGAATTGTAATATCTACACATATGATGATGCTAATGAGTGGTATTTATTTTCAAATAGATACATATTGACAGACAGTAGTATTGACGGTTCAGTGAATTTTGGAATTTATTTGTACCATAGGAATAGAGTACATTATGATTTGGTGACTCAAGTACATAAACCCAGAACTGTGAAGTTAGACAGCTGTGAATATAAAAATAAATGTAAACAGTCAAATATAACAGTATCAAAGCAGTCAAATTGTGATAAACGTGTAAATGTGGTGACGCAAGTACATAAACCCATAACTGTGAAGTTAGAAAGCTTTGAAAATAAAAATGAATCTAAAGACTCAAACATAAAAATATCAAAGCAGTCAAATTGTAAAAAGCGTAAACATGTAAATGTGAGATTGAATAACAAACTAAGAAAAGAGAAGAACAGAGAAAGATATTGGAAAAAAAAAAATGAGGCCAATCCAACAAACTGTGAAAATGTAAAGAAAACTAAACGTAGCACACGAAAGAAAGAAAAATATCACAGTTGTGCAAATTATAAAGAGGATATAATAGAGTATGGCAAACAAATATACAAAAAAAATGCTTCAAAAAGGAAAGAGTCATTAAAGCAAAAATATAAGAAAAATGCCGAGTATAAAGACAAAAAAGTTGAAAGTGCAAAACAAAGATACCATGAGAATGCTGAATATAGGAGTAAGTACAAGAAGGATGCAGTACATAGGCAAAATAGGATCAATTATGTGAAAACTAAGTATCATGAGGATGCAGCACATAGACACAATAAGATTAAATATACCAACAATTATATGAAAACTAAGTATCATAAGGATGCAGCACATAGACAAAATATAATTAAATATGCCAAAAATTATGTGAAAACTAAGTATCATGAGGATGCAGCACACAGGCAAAATAAAATCAATTTTGTGAAAACTAAATATCATGAGGATGCAGCACACAGGCAAAGAAAGATTAATTCTGTAAAAACTAAATATCATGAGGATGCAGCACACAGGCAAAGAAAGATCAATTCTGTGAAAACTAAGTATCATGAGGATGCAACACACAGACAAAGAAAGATTGATCAGGCACAAAGAAAATATCAGTGTAATTTAGTGTATAGAAATGCTCTCATCAGATCTATAAAAAAAAAGTATGCTATCAATAGATCTTATCGGATAAATTTAATTGAAAAAGGAAAAAGAAAATACCAGAAAAATGAAAATTATCGTAAAAATATGAAACGAATGAATGTAGACCGGTCAAACAGAAGGAAAGAAAGTCAAACTAAGATGAATAATGTTGTGCAAAATTGGAGGCAAAGTGTATCTGCAGGACCCGAGTATGTATGTGCAGTTTGTCATAAACTTCTTTTCCGTAAGCAAGTTGTTAAGTGTAATCCAAATAAATACAGAAGTGTTGTTTGTATATCTGATAAGTATTTGCATAGGTGTGGAGCGTGTGGTGAAAACTGTCTAGTGTCACAATCAAGTTGGTCATCTCTGTGGATTTGCTACACATGCCACAGGAAATTGCTTCAGAACAAGATACCATCAGAAGCTTGTGCAAACAATCTTTCATTGGAAGATATCCCTGAGGAATTGAGTTGTTTGAATACACTAGAAGAACACCTTATTGCAATTAATATTGCCTTTGTTAAAATGATATCTTTACCCAGGGGCGGACAAAATTGTGTACACGGCCCGGTGGTTTGTATACCCTCGGATATTTCAGAAACAGTGACATCATTGCCTAGATGTAGAAATGACCAATTAATCAGAGTTAAGTTAAAGAGAAAATTGTCATTCAAAGGGTATTACCAGTATCAGTTTATAAGCAGCCAACATGTTGAGCAGGCGCTGTGTTATCTAAAGACAAATAATAAGTGGTATAATAACATTGAAATAAACTGCGAGTGGGAAAATCCCTTGAAAAATGAAAATAATAGTGAAGTACATGAAAGTGATGATTCTACTAACAGTGGTGAAGAAACAGATGAAGACACAGATGAGGAGCGTTTGACAGGAATAGCTTATGATACATGTATGCAACCAGTAAATGTTGCCTCCGAAGTTCTCGATCAATATTTCGATGATGTGCTCTGCGTTGCACCTTGTGAAGCAAATAGTCCAATCCGAGTATTAATGGAAGAAGGTAATGAGGCTAAGTGTTTTCCAGCATTGTTTCCAAGAGGCGAACCCATATTCAGTGATGATCGAGATGTCAGATTAAGTCTTATCAGATATTTTCATAACCGGTTAATGAATGCAGATAATAGATTTGCAAAGAGTATTCAGTACATATTTTATGCTCAGTACCTATCGGAAATACAGCAAGTAATGTCAAGTGTATCAATTGCATTGCGTCAGACTTCAGGCAAAGTACACTGTGCCGAGAATGTGACTGCTAGCATGATTAAAGATAGGGATCAACTCAGAGATATATTGCAATCCGATAGTGGTTATAAATTCTTGAAGCCAATCAGAGGTACACCTCCATACTGGCAAGCAGCTCAGAAAGATGTCATGGCTATGATTAGACAACTTGGAATTCCAACATGGTTTTGCTCATTTTCAGCGGCAGATATGAGATGGCCTGAAATTATAAACACAATATTGAGGCAACAGGGTGATTCAAGAGATATTGATGAATTAGATTGGAATGAAAAGTGTAAAATATTGCGAAGTAATCCAGTGACTGCAGCTAGAATGTTTGATCAAAGATTCCACACATTTTTAAAAGATGTCATCATGTCTAGAGCTCATCCCATTGGTAAAGTCAAGGATTATTTTTATAGAGTGGAGTTTCAGCAGAGAGGATCTCCACATACTCACTGTTTGTTTTGGATTGAGAATGCTCCAAGATTGGGAGTTGACAATGATAAAGATGTTATTAAATTCATTGATACGTACATCAGCTGTAAAATGCCATCAGAGGAAGAGGACAAAGAGTTAAATGACATAATAAGTCATGTACAGCTACACAGCCGGAAACATTCAAAATCTTGTAGGAAAAAAGGCACTGACTGTAGATTTAATTTCCCAAGACCACCATCCAGTAGAACATTCATTACTGAGCTAGATCCAATTAATGAAGATGATGACGATAACATTGATGATAATGTTATAAGTGATCCTGTTGACAGTGATCATTGTGAGTTTTCTGGTGATGAACACAGTGATACTGATAAAAATACATCTGGAAAGGGGCATGAGGCCAAACAATTGTTGAAGTCAGTGTGGGAAGCAATACAGAATGAAGAGAACCAGTTGTTATCAACTACAGAATTGTTTAACAGAATTAATATTACACAAGATGAGTTTGAAAAAGCAAATAATGTTTTAAATGCTAAACCTACTATTGTCTTAAAGAGAAAACCACAAGATGTATGGGTCAATCTGTACAATCCTAATTTGATAAGATGTTGGAATGCTAACATGGATATCCAGTATATCAGTGATGCATATGCTTGTGCAGCTTATGTTGTATCATATATGTCAAAGTCTGAACGTGAAATGGGACAGTTATTATCGAATACACAGAAAGAAGCAGAGAAGGGTAACTTGGATGCCAGACAAAGTATGAAAGAATTAGGTTCTGTGTATCTACATAATCGAGAAATATCAGCACAAGAAGCAGTGTTTCGTGTTTGTAGTTTGAGATTGAAAGAAGGTTCTAGAAAAGTAGAGTTTATACCAGTAGGTGAGAATCCTGTTAGAATGAGCTTGCCACTGAGTGTAATTCAGAACAGATGTGAGGATGATGACCGTGATATATTTATGACAAATAGAATTGATCGCTACAAAGCAAGACCACGTATTGCTAAATTTAGTGACATGTGCCTTGCAACATTTTGCTCAGAATATAGAATTATTTATAATGCAAACACAGACATGAAAAGAAATAAATCACCAGTGTATGCACTAAAAGATGGATTGGGTCACATACAGAAACGAAGTAGAACTGAGCCTGCAGTGATTAGATATCCTAGATTTTCAGAGAATAAATATCCTGAGAAATATTATCATAGTATATTTCAGCTATTTCTTCCATATCGTGTAGATGCTCAGCTAAAACCACCTCAATTTGAAACTGATGAAGAATTTTACAAAACTGGATCTATATGTGTAAAGAAGCAATTAAACCTTGTTAAATGCATTGTTGAAAGTAATCGGTCTATTTATGAGGCAAATGCAGAGTGTCTTGCAGCAGCAGAAGAGCATGTAAGAAAGTTTGGTCCTCAAGAAGATGCATGGGCTCTGATTTGTCCTAACTCTGAACAAGAAAGGCTGGACTGTGAAGCAAAACGTACACCAGTAACAGAAGAAGAGAATGAATTTGATATCCCTGACCTAAAGGTTGATGGAAAAGATGGTAAAATATGCAATATTGAACCACATTCAGTAAAAATTTCAAAACATGAAGCTCTGAATTTATTAAGATCATTAAATGAAAAACAGAGACAGGTGTTTAACAAGATTCGTAATTGGTGCTTACACAAAGTGAATGGTAAAAATCCTGAACCATTTCATGTATTTGTGACAGGTGGAGCCGGAACTGGGAAAAGCCACTTAATAAAATCAGTTCATTATGAAGCAGCAAGACTGTTTTGTAGAATGATTGATAACCCTGACAATGTTTCCGTATTGATAACTGCACCTACAGGAGTTGCTGCATTTAATATTCATGGTAGTACAATTCACAGTGCATTGTCAATCCCTGTTGATGCTAGATTACCTTATCAACCACTTGGTGAAGAGAAGTTGAATACATTAAGGAATAAATTGCAAGATCTTCAAATTGTGATTATTGATGAAATATCAATGGTTGATCACAAGATGTTGTGCTATATACATGGACGTTTGCGTCAGATAAAACAAACACGTAATCATAATTCCTTTGGTAATGTCAGTATTTTAGCTGTTGGTGATTTCTATCAGTTACCTCCAGTAAAAGGAAAGCCACTTCATCAAAGAGCAGTTGCAGTTGATTTCTGGAATGATAATTTTAAGAAAGTCGAGCTTGATGAAATTATGCGACAAAAAAATGATGTTAAATTTGCAGAAATACTGAATAGATTACGTATCAGACCAAAGAACAAAAAGTTATCAGATGAAGATGTGTTAATTTTAAGATCCCGAGAAACTGGAGAGGACTGGGATGATGCATTGCATATCTTTCCATGTAACAAACAGGTGGATGAATACAATACTCGGACCTTGTTTTCAAAGTGTAGTGATTGTACATGTATTGTTGCAAAAGATTTGCGAAAGGATTCGTGCAAGGGTAAAGCAAAGGTAAAAGTTACTAAAAAATCAATGTACACAAACTTGCCTGAATCATTGTGGCTTGGTGTTGGTGCTAGAGTAATGTTAACTAAAAATATTGACACTTCGGACGGACTTGTGAATGGAGTATTTGGCATTGTTCGTGCAATAAATATGTTGCCTGATAATTCGTGGCCAAAGTGCATTGAAGTTGAGTTTGATAATAAGGATGTTGGGTCCAAGTTGAAAGGAAAATTTAAATCATCATCAAATAAAGAAGACACAGTTCCAATTCAAAAGGAGGAAGAAAATGTTACTAAGCAGTGTGTTAGACAACAGTTTCCCTTAAAATTAGCCTGGGCATGTACAGTTCACAAAGTGCAAGGAATGACAACAGATAGAGCAGTTGTTTCTCTCAAGCGTACATTTTCATGTGGACAAGCTTATGTTGCACTGAGCAGAGTAACAGCCATGAATGGTCTTGTCATTGAAGGTTTTGATGAAAAATATATTTACTGTAATAAGGTAGTATCAGAATCATTGAAAAGTATGCCAGCATTTATTAATGAGACAGAATCAACAAAAGCAAAATCCAATTTGACTGTTATAATGATGCATAATATCCAAGGATTAAAGGAACATTATATGGACTTGACATTGAATAATGAAATGATTAAATCAGATTTCATTTGCCTTACTGAGACATGGCTTGATGATGAACTGTACTGTGATACAGAATTAACTGAATTTAAAGCTTATCATCAGATCAGAAGTGCTTGTTACAATAATTTCAGTAAATTAACCAGAGTGTTAAAACAACAGTGTCACGGAGGCGTCAGTGTATATGGAAGAAGGAACAGAGCTTTCAGTAGGCTTATGCTGTCGGTGCAAAATATTGAATACATTGCATTTAAGATAATTAATAAGATATCATGCTCTGTGGTAGTCATTTACCGTCCAGCATCATACTGCCTAAATGAATTTATTGGTAATCTTACAACTTTGCTTGATGAACTTCATAAGGTGTCAAATAGATGTATTATCATGGGTGATTTTAACGAAGACATTCTGAAACATTGTTCAGGTATTCAAAAGCTAATTGAAGGTCATGGCTACAAACAGATTGTGACTGAATCAACAACTGAAAGTGCAACTTTGATTGATCATGTTTATGTTAGGAATATGGATTCAGTGAATGCTTCAGTAGTCCCAACATATTATAGTTATCATGAGTCGGTTTGTATAACCATGTGAATACACGATAGAAAAGACAACAGCTGTGCTTCTGAGTAAAAAATATAGAATAAATTAACTGCCAACAAATGTTGAGAAGAAATTCTAAAAATAAGTACTTAGAAGATCCTTAAAGTAAACCAGGCTAGTTATTCTGCAATAACACATTGTACATTGCAGTACGTATACGACGTAATGGCCAACATCTTCAATATTTGGAAAATGTCGAAACAGATACATAATAAATGGTAATTCTAGCGAGTTACATACGCAACTATCTCTCAGAATGCTCCCTCTCACAGTTGAACAAATAAAGTCTCAACCTCTAGGAAACCGCCAATGAAACGGCCTCAAGAAAAGCCTCGGGCAAAGTCTCGAGCAAAAATCTAGAGCAAACTCGTATTGAGCAAACACTCATCGAGCAAACACTCATCGAGCAAACACTCATCGAGCAAACACTCATCGAGTAAACTCTCATCAAGTAAACTCTCATCAAGTAAATCTTTAAACAAAACCCAAAGCAAAGCCTCGAAGGAACCCCCAAAATGTATCGCCTTAAAAAAAGCCTTTTTCATGTTTGTACCAAAGCTTTAAAGAAAGTTTGTATTTAACGAAGCTTCAACTGAAGTCTCAATTATTACCCAATTAATGCTCCACTAATACTTTGTTAAGTGTTGCACTAACAAATTAAACTGATTGTTATCATTAAATGTCAGATGTACTCGTCAAGTGGATCAGATCAACTCGCCTATCAAGGTCTGAAGGATACTTCATTCAAAACAGCTACCTAATTACCTTATGTCTTCTGCATTGGCAACTTTACATTATTGGAGTATCTAATGGAAAGGTGATACAACACTTTTTGAACAGTTTGTTTTCCCATTTCTATGAAAATTATGTGTGTAACAACATATAGCTTTTATCTGACCTAGTAAAGTAGTTCTCTGGGTGACCAAACTGCTGCAGTTAATAAATGCCCAAGTACAATTTTCCAGCGCGCTCTGATTTTCTGCACCGTGCATATACATGTACATTGTTGTGCTTCTGTTCTTTGAGATACATGGA
This sequence comes from Crossaster papposus, assembly GCA_037893245.1. Lineage (NCBI taxonomy): Eukaryota > Metazoa > Echinodermata > Asteroidea > Velatida > Solasteridae > Crossaster > Crossaster papposus. Next base: position 228,772 of record JBAIAA010000388.1, on the reverse strand, counting down.
GATATGCTTTGGCTATATTTGGTATTACCTACAGGTTCATGTTGTGGCAGATTCCCCATTCAAATCCTGGTGCAGTTATAATAAGTCTTAATTATAGTATTCTTTAAAACATACCCAAATAATTAGGAGGTAGTCAATTTGTTGTGATCTTATTGGGTTGTACATTGGGTTGCTCTCTTTTGTTTATCTTGAACAAAGGTTGACCGTGTTACTTTAGGAAAAGTATGGATTCACCAGTTTGCTGCTAGTCAGCAGCATTTACTGTACATGCATGGCTGCACTTCATCACTTGAAGGTAAGTTTAGTTTGCGTAATTATGTTATTGGATGTAGTGGTACACATCCTGAGCCACGCAGCGCTTTTACGAGCTTTCTACTAATAGCGCTCAAACCCCTGCGGACATTCGGCAAGATCTGTGGTTATTAGCGCAAAGATTCATGCGCCCAGTCAGAGCCACCGTTACAAACAGACCAATGCCGTTTTCCAAACCCCTGGCTTTGGCTCCGTCTCCGGCTACAGCCTATTGCTAAACTGTATGAATGAAGCCTGAGACGAAGACAAAGCTGGGGTTCGGAAAACAGCCTAAGGCATGCGAACATAAACTTCAACCCCGGCATAAAATGTTTCCACAAAGCGCATTTATATAGGCCCATTCGCTTGGACATCTGAGGTGTTCTCATAAATGTTTATCCTCCCAAGTAAAAATTAAAATTAATCGGAAAAATTGTAGAAATTAACGTACAGAACGTGAAGTAAAGTTTTGCTATTATATATTATACAGAATAAGAAACATAAAAGACTGAAAAGCTACGTAAACGCCAATAAAATTAAGTATAGTGGTAGAAATTGTCATTTGACCAGGGGTGACGTTCATATCATGTATTGGCCTACTTGTTTAATGATTGCTGCGAATGTCCGCACGGTTCGAGGGCGACAGTTCAAGAGCCTTTTAAACTCTGCGTGGCTCAGGATATGACTGGTACATGACATATTATTGTTTTACCATTCGTAAAAGCTCTATATAACACCAGTAATAAGCAAATCTGTCAGTTCCATGTTTGGGTTATAGTATTTGGTATTTATCTTTTTTCTTCAAGGACCAAAGTTTTGTTAAACCAAATTAACACTACCATAAACACTACTTTAACACACACTTGTGGTGTGTACAAATTTAGATTGACAATGATGAATGCAGTACTGTTTAAGTATAAAATCCTTTCAAGTCAAATTATAGTATGAAATGCCAAAGCTTGTATGTCTATATTTCATTATCTGAAGCTCGTATCACCAATTTTCTGTAATACAGGTCATTATAGTCCGAAATCCCTACTGTGTATCTATACACACAGAGGGATATCTTCATTTAGTCAGCACATCCATTTGGACATCGTCTGGTGGCACTAATTCAGTGTCATTCTTGCAGTTTACTACTTATTTCGGGTACCGGTAAGTACATTATATTATATTATGTCACATTTTGCAAGCTTCATTGTCATTTCAACCTGAGGGCAGTTTCATGCAAATGTGGACATTCTATTGGTAATGAAGTCTTCAATATAGAATGATACATTCAACGTTTGCATGTAATTGCCCTGAAGCTACTTTAGATAACCAACACATAGAACACTGATGACGCATACAATCATTAATATATACAGAAAAAAATTGACTACACACATTTAGTTTACATTACTAGATTATTGCCACGGATTATGCAGGGTATAACTTGCTTTGGGCATGGAGCTATATTATACTTTAGGGAGCCACAATAGTACTTGTAAACATACACATCGTATACAGGCCTTGATGCCATAGGCAGTGCAATTGGTATCTTCTGATGAGCCTATTTTCTATTTCTAGTTCTATTTATTAGAGAACTGCTAATTGTTTTCTTTACAGAGTATGACTTTGGCTTCGCACTAATGACGTGAGGTAAATGGCGTCTTTGTTTGCTTGTGCTGTGTTCGGATATACCTATCCTTCCTCATGGTCATACAAGTAGAAGAGCTGTCAGTCAGTTGTACAGTGTTGAACATCAACCATATCCTCTGATCATCCTCTCGTAGGATCAGCTTCATCTGCTGTATATCTCATCAACTGCTCAATTCGTTATTTAGCCACAGCAAGACCAGAAGGTACATAAAAACAAATTATTGCAAATGGCGACATCCCAGTGCCAACAGTGCACCAACTTCAATATCGACTGATGCCGCCAAGTGTTGAGTGCACATAAAAATAGCTTAATTTCAATGGTAGACACTCGATCTGCAATAAATCACATGGAAGGCAGTCGTACCTGGGTTCCACAAGACTTGTTATGAGTGGTTTATAAAGCTGAAGGAAGATACATCAATTTGCAGTACACTTAAGCTCCACATAATTCAAAGTGCCTCATTGATCTTCACAGAGGGTGTGAATCTAGAAGTGCGTTATATGAAAAAGGACAACTGTAGGTTGCGCGAGATAATGGATGATAGGCAACAACAATCCTCTGAGGGAGTGAATTGCACTTGCCATAAATTTACGACCAAACAACAGAGAGCGTTGATGCTGCCAGGTACAAGATTTGTTGTCATTTCTCCATCCTCAAGGCAGAGTAGATTACCAACAAAAACCATCCCGCACCCAGCTTAATTGCTAAGCACTACATTACCAGACTCCAATCCACTGACTTGTAATGGTCTTTTCATGAATAAGAAACTCGGAGCTAGACCGAAAATATTTGTCAGCGACCAGCTCAAAGCAGTCATGAGTGTGCTACCCATCAGAATGCCAGTCAGCCTCAACGTGCCTGGGATTGATGTTCAGAAAAAAAACATCTGGGGTGCCATCATCAATTTCCAAAAAATCTTGGCGCGAACTAGTTAAATGAGGTAACAGGCCCTAATTTTAATTAAAGCAGAAATTAACCCTAATGTCCTAGGCATTTTGGGTAAAGTACACAGTACTGCAAAATACTACTTACAGGTATCAGTTGGCCAGTGCAGTTCGGTGTAGTTCCAAATATGGCATCTAATGACTTATTTATGATGTCATTTATCCAATCACTGTGCTTAGAAATAACATCAGGCGCATACTACAGAATACCCAAGTCATGCAGTGCTTGCACAAACAACCACACGCAACCTCTGGTTATTTTTGCTGTCACTGATTGGTGGTGTGGTACCATGTGACAGGATTCGTATTAGGGTATGTATTAGGATATGTATTAGGGTACCATATTTGGAATTACACCGGGCTGCAGTGTACTAGTGTAGTAAGTGTACTGCATACTGCAGTGCACTGCCGTAGCCTCATAGTCAGAGTATTGAATTTGTAACCTGTAGGTAAAGCTGCAGGTTGTGGGTTTAAGTCTGGCCTGGGACTATGGTGCGTTAGACGTCATTCATTCAATCAGTTTGCTTAGAAATGACATCATCACGCACATACTACAAAATACCGCAGTCATGCAGTGCTTGCACAAACAACTGCACACGACCTCTGGTTATGTTTGCTGTCACTGATTGGTGGTGTAGTACCATGTGACAGGATTCATGAATATGTATTAAGGTACCATATTTTGAATTACTGCAGTGCAGTGCAGTGAAGTGCCGTGGCCTATATAGTTTGGCGTATTGAATTTGTTATCTGTAGGTAAAGCTGCAGGTTGTGGGTTCAAGTCTGGCCCAGGACTATATGATACATTGGGGCAAGGCACTTTGCCACTTATTGCTTCCTTCCACCCAGTAGTAAATGGGTACCTATGAGACTAGAGATGGTTATTGTGGTTTATTATACCGCTAGATGCTTTGCACCGAAATGGCTGCATAATTGATTCCTAGGGAGCTCAAATGGTATTTGGAATTGTTCGTGGGCCCAATGACCGTGGTAATAATGTGAAGTGCTTTGAGACCGTTGGTGATAAGGCGCTATATAAGCACAGCACAGCACATTATTATTGTTATTCAACTAGTATTTTGTAGTATGGTAACGTTAAGGTAAAACAGTTTACACCATTTAAATTAGTTTTCATAAAGCACAAATTGTCACCTCCATTTTTGTTGCAAAACTTTTTTAGGCATATTTTTTAACCCTAACCCTTCCCCAATCCTCCTTGCAAATTTGTAGGATTTTACAGATTTGAGGATAAATTATATTTTAAGCGAGGAATATTTTTGTTAGGATTGAGGATGAATGGTGCTTCAAATGAGAGGATTTTGGAGGATGCCATTTGAAGAAGAGAAAGATTTTGGAAGATCGGTGTGGTGTACCGGTAATATACCGGGATATAGCTAGGTTGCTGGAATGGAACTATTGAACGTTATTATGAACTTGTTATTACTTATCATATTATATCCACTGCTGGTAGTATTGATTGGCGCACAGTGTAAAGAGCATGATATACAATACTTTGAATATGACTTGCATACAAAAACGAGTCAATAGACCTAAGATCTAATGACTACGCTTTGTTTTCATGTGCACTTTCCTATGTATGCCAGTGTCTAAACTACACGTACCGGTATAAACCACACATAAAAATAAAGCCAATATATCATTGTTCCAACACTTTTGACAAAAGAGGGAACAACAGGATTTTGGAGGACTAGGGCATTTTTAACCTAAGTACACACATTTGGAAGATGGTAATCTTCATTTTGAACACAATACAACAAATGAAGGATTTCAGAAAATTAAGGATGAATGTATTTTTTTGGGCAGGACAATCAGAGGATTTTGAACGATTGAACATATTTCCTGCCAAAAGTGCCTAAGGGGTTGCTAGATCCATCACTGCTGATTAGTAAACCATAATTATACAAAGTGAATTGAATAAACCTTTTAATTGTATTAATGTTTACTGCACAATGATTGAGATTGTTTCAGAATGTGTAGTAGTGATGTTTAATTCTACTTTGTGTAATTTTCAAAAAAACAAATTATTTAGATGTATCTTTGGAAATAACTTGTTATTCTTCCTTCAAAATTACAGCATGCCAGGAAAAAAAATTAACAGGGAGTTTTGTGCCATTACTTTTCATCAATATTTTCCCCAGTTACTTTTTGGATAGCTGTGTTAATGTAAACCTTTATAAGAAATTGCCTATTACAAAATATCAAAGCATAAAAACAATTGTTCTTAATATAAATGCTTTAATATACCGTAGTAGTGTATTAATTTATGAAGTCCAAAGCAGCAAAAGCAAGACCTTATACATGTAGCATCAAAATGTGCATTTGTAGCATACACATGTTCTTGGCTTTGGCCAATTTTGATGAAGCATGTGGAGCTTGTATGAAACTTTTGCCGATTGTGATCTATTAAACCTCACAAATACATGGTATGCTATAATAATACTTAGTGTTGCTCAAGCGACATTGATTTAAATTTAGTTTTTAAGTTTGAATTTACAGGCTCGTTGCTTTTACTTGTTGTTGCCTAAATATGTTTGGCAGTCAAATAAATAAAGGTAGAATTCATCAAATTTTACTACTCGGCCAAATATGTGGACTACACCACAAAAGTCAAAACGATCAATACAAATAATATGTCCTGCCTCAATAAACGGACATTGCAAGTACACCTATCACTCATTTTAAAAACCATCAACTTATATTGTAGACACCAAGAGTCACTATATTATATCCAATAATATCACTTCCCTATATAATGCACTATTCTTTAAAAATGTTAATCATAACAACACCGGCATTAGTTGAAGACAAAAGTGCTGTTTTAGGCAACATTGTTTGGTTATTGAATGTACAATTTACTTTTTGTTTTCATTGGACTTGGTTATTGAATGTACAATTTACTTTTTGTTTTCATTGGACATACAGGGTATCAATTGCCATACACTTACATGTAGTATGGTGTATACATGTATGCTTCTTCTTTTTTGGTTCTGTTGACTACTGTTAATATAAACTGTGGTTCAGCAAACCCAAGTCCCTGGTCCTGACTCTGCATTTATGTGCAGTTTGTGCACACTAAATGGGACCACTTAATTAAACAATTATGATATAACAAAACTCTTAAACGAGAGTCGACTGTATTATATTGTTAAAGTGGTATACTAAATTGTATTTGCTTTATGGTAATCATTTTAAATAATTTTTTTAAAGATTATTTTTGTTCTTAAATGTGGTTTATTTTTTTGTTTTTTTGGTGGGGAAAATAATGAGGAGATGAATTTTTACATTTCGTATACAAAACTTATTCTAATGTTTCCTACTTTTTTAGCACGTTGTTTAATTTATAAAGGAAAAAGATTCCATGGTTTATGTTGATACTCAATAAATGTACTTCCATTTAAATGGTCAAAAAAGCACAACACTGGAAAGCCTAACTAAATTGCAGTGAACTTTCAAACATTATTTGTTTTTACTTTAACATAAAGATCACAAATGTTAGCCTTTTTTTTACTAGTTCTATATGTGGTAAAAATGCCAAACCCAATACCCAAAATGTGTATGAATTAACTAAATTAACTACACGTTTCTGTAGCTACTCAAATTGTTAAAGGATTGAAATGAAACAGAACTTGTTAATTACATGTATTATAAATTATACATCAACAATGGCAGGTAAAAAAGAAAGAAGCTAATATTGTAAATTATTACCTCCGAAATTTGCATGCAATAAACATCAATTCTCCAAAACATTGTGAAATATGTCAACTGTGTGAAATACTGTTAAAGCTTTAATGGAAAATAAATAAAAGAAATCAGCTCTAAGTACATGTACTATGTGCATTATGTGACCCACCAGGCCAAAATCAGGCGGAAGTCGGCAAATGCCATTTCGAGATATAGCATTGTACACACACAAATGTGTTGCCGGTCGATTTTTTTTTTCTTCATAAATCGTTAGTTAAAACTCTAATTTATAGGCTGTTCATGTTTAAACCTTTTAAAACTCCCCGAAAGTGATAATATCGGCCTTCTCCTGATTTTTGTTGTCGTTGCTATTACTCAAATTGAGCAAACTTGTTGCCGCGAACGGCAACAAAATATCACTTTTTGAAGCGTCGTTACTTTTCATTCCATAGCGGTACTGGTGCATGTGATGTATCATTTTAACGCTAGCAATCCAATGGTATAGAAATCTCTCATATGAACAATTTCGACTTTTGGGGTGGTGGGTCACATATATTAACCATATCTGATTTAATGAATATACACAAGTAAGATGGATACAGTTTTCAATGTACAAAGTCCTTCAAAAGTGGAAAAAAATCAGTTATTCTAGCAGCCTGATGCACTGCACAACCTAATTAAATGTCCATCAACATGTCAAATTGACCTTTGAATACTCCATGTCTGAACATCCCGTTTCAGTGGTGATACATTCGCCCAATACGTAATACAGTATCAGCGTAGGGGTGTGTGTACTAGCATGTGTATTATACGTGTGCATGCCATGCACACGTAAGGGGTCAATGCTTTTTGCACATAGGCCAAAACGATTACATTTCAAGGGTGCCGCAGGGTAAGTTCGTTTTTTGCCCCAAAACACAGGGAAGTTCGAGAACTACTTTTACATTAACCTTTAGAGCAAAAATCAAGATTGTATCTGTCAGGTTAAATTTGTGTGAAATTTTCAAAGGAAAGGAGTCTTTTCATTCTAACTTCCGGTCTGGTGACGTCATCAATATTTCTTTTTCTCAATATGTTATTAGCACGAAGCTGATTATATACACCGGTTATAAAGTTCACTTGTTGGGTCTTCACCTGGGTCAAGTTTATTTATGGGAATACGACTTTGTTTTTCCGTTAAAAGTGCTTTGAATTGTGCTAGCAACGTTTACAAAGTCTACGGGGTTCATTCTGCGTAGCCGAAAGCGTGTTTACCTACCTGTCGTACGCGGCGCCCTTCCCCATGGGCAATTTGATGACGTCATCCTGTTTCACTGGTTGGCGGCTAGTGTCCGCTTGGGTGAGCATACATGTGCTTGCACGAACGATGTCAGTGGTGATACATTCGCTCAATACATAATACACTGTCAGTGTATACGTACATGTACTAGCATGTATATTATACGTGTGCCATGCACACGTAAGGGGTCAATGTTTTTTGCACCTAGGCCAAAACGATTACATTTCAAGGGTGCCGCAGGGTATGTTCAAGTTCGTTTTTTGCCCCAAAACACAGGGAAGTTCGAGAACTACTTTTACATTAACCTTTAGAGCAAAAATCAAGATTGTATCTGTCAGGTTTAATTTTTTAGGAATTTTCAAAGGAAAAGGAGTTTTTTCATTCTAACTTCCGGTCTGGTGACGTCATAATTTTTTCTTCCCGTCAACTTGTTCCTAGCATGAAGCTGATTAAATACACCGGTTATAAAGTGATTTCAGCAAACTTCGCCACACACATCAACAAATTATGCATTTTAACCATTTTTCAACCTGCCGCTAGAGGGCGCTATAACGTGTTATGACGTCGCCGGTAAATTTTTTGAAAAGTTTATTCTAGCCAGACACTAACAACGTTGAAAGTAAGTTCATATCATTTTTCAGTTTTAAATTATAAGGCACTTCCGGTTTGGACCGGAAGGAAGGGTCACGTGATTTTACGCACACGAGATAAAATGAAGATCCTGGATTATTCTATATGTTGCCACAAAAATCAAGTTTCGGTCTTTTGCGGTTGATTTGTTATTTAATTTCAAAGATTAAATCAATTACACCTTTAAGATGACGTCACGTGACCACTGATGACGTCACCATGACGTATTTCTGCGAGACACGAGTTCACTATAGGGTCGTCACCTGGGTTAAGTTTTATAAAAATACGACTTTGTTTTCTGGTAAAAGTACTTGTGCAAAAAAACGTGTACAAAGTCTATGGGGTTTAGGTTACTAAAAGAAAAAAAGAAAAAAAGAAGAAGAAAAAAAAAAATCAGAACAAAAACAAAGGCTTTTTCGCAACTTGCGAAAAAGCCAAAAAAAAAAGAAAAAAAAAAATCAGAACAAAAACAAAGGCTTTTTCGCAAAATTGCGAAAAAGCCAAAAAAAAAAAGAAAAAAAAAAATCAGAACAAAAACAAAGGCTTTTTCGCAAAATTGCGAAAAAGCCAAAAAGAAGAAGAAGAAGAAGAAGAAGAAGAAGAAGAAGAAAAAAAAAAATCAGAACAGAAACAAAGGCTTTTTCGCAAAATTTGCGAAAAAGCCAAAAAAATCAGAACAAAAACAAAGGCTTTTTCGCAAAATTTGCGAAAAAGCCAAAAATCAGAACAAAAACAAAGGCTTTTTCGCAAAATTGCGAAAAAGCCAAAAAAAAAATCAGAACAAAAACAAAGGCTTTTTCGCAAAATTGCGAAAAAGCCAATTAACATTAATTACCAACAACTTTGTGAAATATGTCAACTGTGTAAAAATACTTGTATGGCTTTAATGGGAAACAAATAAAAGAGATCCACTCTAACTAGGTGCAATATATTAACCATATCTGATTTAGTGAGCATACACAAGTAAGATCGATACAGTTTTCACTGATTATATACATCAATTATAAAGTGATTTAAGAAAACTTTACCACACACATCAATCGATTATATTCATTTAATCATTTTTTAATCTGCCGCTAGAAGGCGCTATAACATATTTGTTTGAAAATTACATTCTAGTCAGAGACATCGTTGAATGAAAGTAGGTTTATGTTATTTTTCACTTTCAAATTATAAGGCACTTCCGGTTTTGACCGGAAGGAAGGGTCACGTGATTTTACACACAGATAAAATGAAGTTCCTGAATTATTCTACCAATTCCCACAAACTTCAAGTTCCGGTCTTTTGCGTTAAATTTGTCATTTATTTTTAAAGATTAAATCTATCACACCTTTAAGATGACGTCATGTGACCCCGATAACGTCGTCATCATGACGTCTGTCTTCGAGACAGGAGTTCACATTTGGCTTTTCACCTTGGTCAAGTTTTATGGAATACGACTTTGTTTTCCGTTAAAAGTGCTTGCAATTGTGCAAACAACGTTTACAAAGTCTGTGAGTGAGATTGGAATGGATTGTACGTAGCCGAAAGCGTTTTTACCTACCTGTCGTACGCGGCACCCTTCCCCATGGGCAATTTGATGACGTCATCCTAGCTGTTTCACTTGTTGGTGGCTAGTGTCCTCTCTGGTGAGCGTACGTGCGCATGTATATGAACATGTACATTGTACGTACGCTGTCAGTATATACATTCGAGTACATGCATACATGTACTTCAGTGTATAGGCCTACGTACAATCGTGTACAAAATGTGTACATGGAAATGTACGCATGTACCCTCACGTGTGCCATGCACACATAAAGGTAAATGCTATATGCACCAAGGCCATAAACGATTACAATTCAAGGGTGCCGCAGGGTATGTTCAAGTTAGCTTTTTGCAAAAATAACCAAGGAAAGTTCGAGAAGTACTTTTACATTAAACTTTAGAGAAAAAATCAAGTTTATATCTGTCAGGGTTGATTTTTTATAAATTTTTTAAGAAAAAGAAGTTATTTCATTCTAACTTCCGGTCTGGTGACGTCATAATTGTTTCTCTCTGTCAACTTGTTCCTAGCATAAAGCTGATGAAATACACCGCGTTTTAAAGTGATTTCAGCAAACTTCGCCACACACATCAACCGATTATTCATTTTAACAATTGTTCAACCTGCCGCTAGAGGGCGCTGAAACATGTTATGACGTCGCTGGTAGTTTAAAAAAAAAAAACATTCTAGCCAGACACTAACATCGTTGAAAGTAAGTTCATATCATTTATCACTTTTAAATTATAAGGCACTTCCGGTTTAGACCGGTAGGAAGGGTCACGTGATTTCACGCACAGGGGATAAAATGAAGATCTTGAATTATTATATCTATTGCCACAAAAACCAAGTTTCAGTCTTTTGCGGTTGATTTGTTATTGATTTTCAAAGATTAAATCAATTACACCTTTAAGATAACGTCACGTGACCTTGATGACGTCTTCATCATGGCGTCTGTCGGCGAGACTGGGGTTCACTATAGGGTTTTCACCTTGGTCAAGTTTTATGGCAATACGACTTTGTATTTTTCCGTTATAGGTGCTTGGAATTGAGCAAACAACGTTTACAAAGTCTATGGGGTTGGATTCTGCGTAGCCGAAAGCGTGTTTACCTACCTGTCATACGCGGCGTCCTTCCCCGTGGGCAATTTGATGACGTCATTCTGTTTCACAGATTGGCGGCGAGTGTCCTCTCTAGTGAGCGTACATGTGCATGTACTTACAATGTCAGTAGTGATACATTCGCTCAATACATAATACACTATCCCTGTATACGTACATGTACAAACATGTACATGTATATTATACGTGTGCCATGCACACATAAGGGGGCAATGCTTTATGCACCTAGGCCAAAACGATTCAATTTCAAGGGTGCCGCAGGGTATGTCCAAGTTCGATTTTTGCAAAAAAAACACAGGGAAGTTCGAGAACTACCTTTACACTAACCTTTAGAGCAAAAATCAAGATTATATCAGTCAGGTTTATTTTTTTAGGAATTGTCAAAGGAAAAGAAGTCTTTTCATTGTAACTTCCGGTCTGGTGACGTCATAATTTTTTCTTCTCGTCGACTTGTTCCTAGCATGAAGCTGATTAAATACACCGGTTATAAAGTGATTTCAGCAAACTTCGCCACACACATCAACAGATTATTCATTTTAACAATTTTTCAACCTGCCGCTAGAGGGCGCTATAACATGTTATGGTGTCGCCGGTATTTTTGATGTTAAATACAATCTAGCCAGACACTAACATCGTTGAAAGTAAGTTCATATCATTTTTCACTTTTAAATTATGAGGCACTTCCGGTTTAGACCGGAAGGAAGGGTCACGTGATTTCACGCACACGAGATAAAATTAAGATCCTGGATTATCATATCTGTTGCCACAAAAATCAAGTTTCGGTGTTTTGCGGTTGATTTGTTATTGATTTTCAAAGATTAAATCAATTGAACCTTTAAGATGACGTCACGTGACCCCTGATAACGTCACCATGGCGTATGTCTGCTAGGCACGAGCTTACAATAGGGTCTTCACTTGGGTTAAGTTTTATGGAAATACGAGTTTGTTCTCTGGTAAAAGTACTTGTGCAAAAAAACGTGTACAAAGTCTATGGAGTTTAGGTTACTAAAAGAAAAAAAAGAAAGAAAGAAAGAAAGAAACTAGAACTACGTCTGTTCGAGGAACAGAACATAGGGCTTTTTCGCATTCACAATTTTTTTTTATTAAATATTTCAAAAATTGAACTTTTAAACCATCAAAACAATTTAAAATCATTCAAAACTAATTTAAGTTAATTTAAACAGAGTAAAATGAATTAAAACTGATTAAAACGATGACGTCACACGTTTGTGAACTTTTTGTGCAACTATCTATCACCTAACAACACAAAATGAGGTGTTATGTTAACACGATCCGTTGCTGAGATATGCCTTCAACGTCTAAAAACGTAATAATTCAAATATAATCATAATATGACGTAACATTTGTCAACATGACGCTAGAGGGTGCTTTAACATTTTATGAAGTCACTGTTAACTTTTTTGTTACTTACAACCTAGCCAGCGCCTTACATCGTTGAAAGTAAGTTAGCATCGTTTCCACTTTTAAATTATAAGGCACTTCCGGTTTGGACCGGAAGGAAGGGTCACGTGATTTCACGCACTGGAGATAAAATGAAGATCCTGGATTATTCTATTAATTGGCACAAAATTCAAGTTTCGGTCTTTTGCGGTTGATGTTTTATTGATTTTCAAAGATTAAATTAATTGCGCCTTTAAGATAAGGTCACGTGGCCCTGATGACGTCTTCCTCGTGGTGTCTGTCGGCGAGACTGGATTTCACTATTGGGTCTTCACCTGGGTCAAGTTTATGGGAATACGACTTTGTTTTTCCGTTAAAAGTGCTTTGAATTGTGCAAGCAACGTTTACAAAGTCTACGGGGTTGGATTCTGCGTAGCCGAAAGCGTGTTTACCTACCTGTCGTACGCGGCGCCCTTCCCCATGGGCAATTTGAAGACGTCATCCTGTTTCACAGGTTGGCGGCTAGTGTCCTCTTGGGTGAGCGTACATGTGCTTGCACGAACGATGTCAGTGGTGATACATTCGCTCAATACATAATACACTATCAGTGTATACGTACATGTACTAGCATGTATATTATACGTGTGCCATACACACGTAAGGGGTCAATGCTTTTTGCACCTAGGCCAAAACGATTATATTTCAAGGGTGCCGCAGGGTATGTTCAAGTTCGTTTTTTGCCCCAAAACACAGGGAAGTTCGAGAACTACTTTTACATTAACCTTTAGAGCAAAAATCAAGATTGTATCTGTCAGGATTAATTTTTTAGGAATTTTCAAAGGAAAAGGAGTCTTTTCATTCTAACTTCCGGTCTGGTGACGTCATAATTTTTTCTTCCCGTCAACTTGTTCCTAGCATAAAGCTGATTAAATACACCGGTTATAAAGTGATTTCAGCAAACTTCGCCACACACATCAACAGATTATTCATTTTAACAATTTTTCAAACTGCCGCTAGAGGGCGCTATAACATGTTATGACGTCACCAATATTTTTTTTGAAAAGTTTATTCTAGCCAGACACTAACATCGTTGAAAGTAAGTTCATATCATTTTTCACTTTCAAATTATGAGGCACTTCCGGTTTAGACCGGAAGGAAGGGTCACGTGATTTCACGCACACGAGATAAAATTAAGATCCTGGATTATTCTATCTATTGCCACAAAAATTAAGTTTCGGTCTTTTGCGGTTGATTTGTTATTGATTTTCAAAGATTAAATCAATTACACCTTTAAGATGACGTCACGTGACCCCTGATGACGTCACCATGACGTTTTTCGGCGAGACACGAGCTTACTATAGGGTCTTCACTTGGGTTAAGTTTTATGGTAATACGACTTTGCTTTCTACTAAAAGTGACGTGCAGGAAAAACGTGTACAAAGTCTATGGGGTTTATGTTACTAAAAGAAAAGAAAAAAGAAGAAGAAGAAAAAAAAAAATCAGAACAAAAACAAAGGCTTTTTCGCAAAATTGCGAAAAAGCCAAAAAAAAAATCAGAACAAAAACAAAGGCTTTTTCGCAAAATTGCGAAAAAGCCAAAAAATCAGAACAAAAACAAAGGCTTTTTCGCATTTGCGAAAAAGCCAACTAGAACTACGTCTGTTCAAGGAACAGAACATAGGGCTTTTTCGCTTTCGCATTTTTTTAGAGTATTTTTTTTCCAAAAAAACGAATTTAAGTTAATTTAAACAGATTAAAATAAATTCAAACTGATTAAAACGATGACGTCACACGTTTCTGAACTTTTTGTGCAACTATCTATCACCTAACAACACACAATGAGGTGTTATGTTAACACGATCCTTTGCTGAGATATGCCTTCAACGTCTAAAAACGTAATAATTCAAACATAATGGTAACATGACGTAACATTTGTCAACATGACGCTAGAGGGCGCTTTAACATTTTATGAAGTCACTGTTAACATTTTTGTTACTTACAACCTAGCCAGCTCCTAACATCGTTGAAAGTAAGTTCACATCGTTTTTTACTTTTAAATTATACATACATACATACATAGAAGACTTATATAGCGCCGGTATCCGCCGTAAAACGGCGCTCATGGCGCTCATAAGGAACTTCCGGTTTGGACCGGAAGGAAGTGTCAGGTCTTTTTGCATGTAATACAAATTATGAAGACCATGGATTAATCTATCAATTATCCTAAAAATCTAAATCAGATCTCTTACAGTTGATTTTATATTGATTTTCAAAGATTAAATTTAGAAATATTTGGTTGCTTGTAATCTGACACTTGATGACGTCATCGTGACGTAATTAACATAAAGCTCGAGAGCTGTCTTAACTTTGCTATTTAAAGCAAAAATCTGGATTATATCTATCGCGGTTGATTTTTAAGCGACGTTTTAAAGTTTTAAGGTCTTTTCATTGTAACTTCCGGTTTGGTGACGTCATCAATAAATCTCTTTCTCAATATGTTCTTAGCACGAAGCTGATTATATACACCGGTTATAAAGTGATTTCAGCAAACTTCGCCACACACATCAACAGATTATTCATTTTAACCATTTTTCAACCTGCCGCTAGAGGGCGCTATAACATGTTATGACATCGCCGGTATTTTTTTGAAAAGTTTATTCTAGCCAGACACTAACATCGTTAAAAGTAAGTTCATATCATTTTTCACTTTTAAATTATAAGGCACTTCCGGTTTAGACCGGAAGGAAGGGTCACGTGATTTCACTCAGACGAGATAAAATGAAGATCCTGAATTATTCTATCTATTGCCACAAAAATTAAGTTTCGGTCTTTTGCGGTTGATTTGTTATTGATTTTTAAAGATTAAATCAATTGCACCTTTAATATGACGTCACGTGACCCCTGATGGTGTCACGATGACGTTTGTCTGCGAGACACGAGTTTACTATAGGGTCTTCACTTGGGTTAAGTTTTGTTTGGATACGACTTTGTTTTCTATTAAAAGTACTTGTGCAAAAAAACGTGTACAAAGTCTATGGGGTTTATGTTACTAAAAGAAAAAAGAAAAACTAGAACTACGTCTGTTCGAGGAACAGAACATAGGGCTTTTTCGCTTTCGCATTTTTTTTGAGTATTTAAAAAAAAAAAAAAACGAATTTAAGTTAATTTAAACAGATTAAAATAAATTCAAATGACGTCACACGTTTCTGAACTTTTTGTGCAACTATCTATCACCTAACAACACAAAATGAGGTGTTATGTTAACACGATCCTTTGCTGAGATATGCCTTCAACGTCTAAAAACGTAATAATTCAAACATAATCGTAATATGACGTAACATTTGTCAACATGACGCTAGAGGGCGCTTTAACATTTTATGAAGTCACGGTTAACATTTTTGTTACTTACAACCTAGCCAGCTCCTAACATCGTTGAAAGTAAGTTCACATCGTTTTTTACTTTTAAATTATAAGGAAATTCCGGTTTGGACCGGAAGGAAGTGTCAGGTCTTTTTGCATGTAATACAAATTATGAAGACCATGGATTAATCTATCAATTCTCCTAAAAATCTAAATCAGATCTCTTACAGTTGATTTTATATTGATTTTCAAAGATTAAATTTAGAAATATTTGGTTGCTTGTAATCTGACACTTGATGACGTCATCGTGACGTAATTAACAGAAAGCTCGAGAGCTGTCTTAACTGTGCTATTTAAAGCAAAAATCTGGATTATATCTATCGTGGTTGATTTTTAAGCGACGTTTTAAGGTTTTAAGGTCTTTTTATTGTAACTTCCGGTTTGGTGACGTCATCAATAAATCTCTTTCTCAATATGTTCTTAGCACGAAGCTGATTATATACACCGGTTATGAAGTGATTTCAGCAAACTTCGCCACACACACCAACAAATTATGCATTTTAACCATTTTTCAACCTGCCGCTAGAGGGCGCTATAACGTGTTATGACGTCGCCGGTAATTTTTTGAAAAGTTTATTCTAGCCAGACACTAACATCGTTGAAATTAAGTTCATATCATTTTCCAGTTTTAAATTATAAGGCACTTCCGGTTTGGACCGGAAGGGAGGGTCACGTGATTTCACGCACATGAGATGAAATGAAGATCCTTAATTATTCTATCTATTGCCACAAAAATTTAGTTTCGGTCTTTTGCGGTTGATGTGTTATTGAATTTCAAAGATTAAATCAATTACACCTTTAAGATGACGTCACGTGACCCCTGATGACGTCACCATGACGTATTTCTGCGAGACACGAGTTCACTATAGGGTCTTCACCTGGGTTAAGTTTTATGAAAATACGACTTTGTTTTCTGGTAAAAGTACTTGTGCAAAAAAACGTGTACAAAGTCTATGGGGTTTAGGTTACTAAAAGAAAAAAAAAAAAAAACTAGAACTACGTCTGTTCGAGGAACAGAACATAGGGCTTTTTCGCTTTCGCAATTTTTTAGATTAAATTTTTCAAAAATTTAACTTTTATACCATCAAAATAATTTAAAATCATCGAAAACGAATTTAAGTTAATTTAAACAGATTAAAATGAATCCAAACTGATTAAAACGATGACGTCACACGTTTGTGAACTTTTGTGCAACTATCTATCACCTAACAATACAAACGTATGTTATGTTAGCACGTTCCGTTGCTGAGATATGACTTAAAGGTCGAAAA
Organism: Crossaster papposus; assembly: GCA_037893245.1. Taxonomy (NCBI): domain Eukaryota; kingdom Metazoa; phylum Echinodermata; class Asteroidea; order Velatida; family Solasteridae; genus Crossaster; species Crossaster papposus. Next base: position 211,549 of record JBAIAA010000388.1, on the reverse strand, counting down.
ACGTAATAATTCAAATGTAATCGTAATATGATTTAACATTTGTCAACAAGCCGCTAGAGGGCGCTATAACATTTTAAGAAGTCACCGTTAACTTGTTTGTTACTTACAACCTAGCCAGCGCCTAACATCGTTGAAAGTAAGTTCACATCGTTTTCCACTTTTAAATTATAATGCACTTCCGGTTTAGACCGGAAGGAAGGGTCAGTTTGTTTTGCATGTAATACAAATTATGAAGACCATGGATTAATCTATCAATTCCCTTAAAAATCTAAATCAGATCTCTTACAGTTGATTTTATATATATTTTCAAAGATTAAATCTATAAATATTTGGTTGCTTGTAATCTGACATTTGATGACGTCATCGTGACGTAATTAACAGAAAGTTCGAGAGCTGTCTTTACTTTGCTATCTGATGCAAAAATCTGGATTATATCTATAGCGGTTGATTTTTAAGCGATTGTTTAAGGTTTAAAGGATTTTTCATTGTAACTTCCGGTTTGGTGACGTCATAAATATTTCTCCTTCCCAATATGGTCTAAGCATGAAGCTTAATATTTACACCGGTTATAAAGTGGTTTCAGCAAAATTCGCCACACACATCAACAGATTATTCATTTTAACCATTTTTCAACCTGCCGCTAGAGGGCGCTATAACATATTATGACGTCGCCTGATTTTGTTTGGAAAAGTTTATTCTAGCCAGACACTAACATCGTTGAAAGTAAGTTCATATCATTTTTCACTTTTAAATTATGAGGCACTTCCGGTTTGGACCGGAAGGAAGGGTCACGTGATTTTACGCACACGAGATAAAATGAAGATCCTGGATTATTCTATCTATTGCCATAAAAATCAAGTTTCGGTCTTTTGTGTTCGTTAAAAGTGCTTGGAATTGTGCAAACAACGTTTACAAAGTCTATGGGATTGGATTCTGCGTAGCCGAGAGCCTGTTTACCTACCTGTCGCACACGGCGCCCTTCCCCATAGGCAATTTGATGACGACATCCTGTTTCGCTTGTTGGCGGCTAGTGTCCTCTTGGGTGAGCGTACATTTGCATGCACGTACGATGTCAGTAGTGATACATTCGCTCAATGCATAGTACACTATCAGTGTATACGTACGTACATATACAAGCATGTACACCCCTATTATACGTGTGCCATGCACATAAGGGGTCAATGCTTTATGCGCCTAGGCCAAAACGATTAAATTTCAAGGGTGCCGCAGGGTATGTCCAAGTTCGTTTTTTGCCAAAAAAACACAAGAAAGTTCGAGAACTACTTTTACACTAACCTTTAGAGTAAAAATCAAGATTATATCTGTCAGGTTTAATTTTTTTGGAATTTTCAAAGGAAAAGAAGTCTTTTCATTGTAACTTCCGGTCTGGTGACGTCATAATTTTTTCTTCTCGTCTACTTGTTCCTAGCATGAAGCTGATTAAATACACCGGTTATAAAGTGATTTCCGCAAACTTCGCCACACACATCAACAGATTATTCATTTTAACCATTTTTCAACTTGCCGCTAGAGGGCGCTATAACATGTTATGACATCGCCGGTATTTTTTTTGAAAAGTTTGTTCTAGCCAGACACTAACATCGTTGAAAATAAGTGCATATCATTTTTCAGTTTTAAATTATAAGGCACTTCCGGTTTAGACCGGAAGGAAGGGTCACGTGATTTTACGCACACGAGATTAAATGAAGATCCTGGATTATTCTATCTGTTGCCACAAAAATCAAGTTTCGGTCTTTTGCGGTTGATTTGTTATTGATTTTCAAAGATTAAATCAATTGCACCTTTAAGATGGCGTCACGTGACCCCTGATGACGTCACCATGTCGTATGTCGGCTAGGCACGAGATTACTATAGGGTCTTCACTTGGGTTAAGTTTTATGAAAATACGACTTTGTTCTCTGGTAAAAGTACTTGTGCAAAAAAACGTGTACAAAGTCTATGGGGTTTAGGTTACTAAAAGAAAAAAAAGAAGAAACTAGAACTACGTCTGTTCGAGGAACAGAACATAGGGCTTTTTCGCATTCGCAATTTTTTTGATTAAATTTTTCAAAAATTGACTTTTTATACCATCAAAACAATTTAAAATCATTGAAAACGAATTTAAGTTAATTTAAACAGATTACAATTATTTCAAACTGATTAAAACGATGACGTCACACGTTTGTGAACTTTGTTTGCAACTATCTATCACCTAACAATACAAAAAGATGTGTTATGTTAGCACGTTCCGTTGCTGAGATGGCTTAAAGGTCTAAAAACGTAATAATTCAAATATAATCGTAATATGACGTAACATTTGTCAACATGCCGCTAGAGGGCGCTATAACATTTTATAAAGTCACCGTTAACTTGTTTGTTACTTACAACCTAGCCAGCGCCTAACATCGTTAAAAGTAAGTTCACATCGTTTCCCACTTTTAAATTATAAGGCACTTCCGGTTTGGACCGGAAGGAAGGGTCAGGTCTTTTTGCATGTATTACAAATTATGAAGACCATGGATTAATCTATCAATTCCCTTAAAAATCTAAATCGGATCTCTTACAGTTGATTTTATAAGGATTTTCAAAGATTAAATCTACACTTGATGACGTCATCGTGACGTAATTAAAAAAAGAGCTCGAAAGCTGTCTTAACTTTTCTAGTTGAAGCAAACATCTGGATTATATCTATCGCAGTTGGTTTTTAAGCGATTTTTTATGGTTTAAAGGATTTTTCATTGTAACTTCCGGTTTGGTGACGTCATAAATAATGTTCCTTCCCAATAATGGCCTTAGCATGAAGCTGATTATATACACCGGTTATAAAGTGGTTTCAGCAAACTTCGACACAAACATCAACATATTATTTATTTTAACAATTTTTCAACCTGCCGCTAGAGGGCGCTATAACATGTTATAATGTCGCCGGTGGTTTTTAAAAAAATACATTCTAGCCAGACACTAACATCGTTGAAAGTAAGTTCATATCATTTTTCACTTTTAAATTATAAGGCACTTCCGGTTTGGACCGGATGGAAGGGTCACGTGATTTCAAGCACACGAGATAAAATGAAGATCGTGGATTATTCTATCTATTGCCACAAAAATCAAGTTTCGGTCTTTTGCGGTTAATTGTTTATTGATTTTTAAAGATTAAATATATTTATTACACCTTTAAGATAACGTCACGTGACCCTGATGACTTCTTCATCATGGCGTCTGTCGGCGAGACTCGAGTTCACCATAGGGTCTTCACCTGGGTCAAGTTTTATGACAATACGACTTTGTTTTTCCGTTAAAAGTGCTTGGAATTGAGCAAACAACGTTTACAAAGTCTATGGGGTTGGATTCTGCGTAGCCGAAAGCGTGTTTACCTACCTGCCGTACGCGGCGCCCTCCCCCGTGGGCAATTTGATGACGTCATCCTGTTTCACAGGTTGGCGGCTAGTGTCCTCTCTAGTGAGCGTACATGTGCATGTACGTACAATGTCAGTAGTGGTACTTTCGCTCAATACATAATACACTATCCCTGTATACGTACATGTACAAACATGTACATGTATATTATACGTGTGCCATGCACACATAAGGGGGCAATGCTTTATGCAACTAGGCCAAAACGATTGAATTTCAAGGGTGCCGCAGGTTATGTCCAAGTTTGTTTTTTGCCAAAAAACACAGGGAAGTTCGAGAACTACCTTTACACTAACCTTTAGAGCAAAAATCAAGATTATCTCTGTCAGGTTTAATTTTTTAGGAATTTTCAAAGGAAAAGAAGTCTTTTCATTGTAACTTCCGGTCTGGTGACGTCATAATTTTTCTTCTCGTCGACTTGTTCCTAGCATGAAGCTGATTAAATACACCGGTTATAAAGTGATTTCAGCAAACTTCGCCACACACATCAAGAGATTATTCATTTTAATCATTTTTCAACCTGCCGCTAGAGGGCGCTATAACATGTTATAATGTCGCCGGTGGTTTTTGAAAAAATACATTCTAGCCAGACACTAACATCGTTGAAAGTAAGTTCATATCATTTTTCACTTTTAAATTATAAGGCACTTCCGGTTTAGACCGGAAGGAAGGGTCACGTGATTTCACGCACGTGAGATAAAATGAAGATCCTGGATTATTCTATCTATTGCCACAAAAATCAAGTTTCGGTCTTTTGCGGTTGATTTGTTATTGATTTTTAAAGATTAAATTAATTACATCTTTACAATGACGTCACTTGACCCCTGATGACCTCACCGTGACGTATGTCCGCTAGGCACGAGCTTACTATAGGGTCTTCACTTGGGTTAAGTTTTATGGAAATACGACTTTGTTCTCTGGTAAAAGTACTTGTGCAAAAAAACGTGTACAAAGTCTATGGAGTTTAGGTTACTAAAAGAAAAAAAAGAAAGAAAGAAAGAAAGAAAAAAAAAAATCAGAACAAAAACAAAGGCTTTTTCGCAAAATTGCGAAAAAGCCAAAAAAAAAAAAAAAAAAAAAAAAATCAGAACAAAAACAAAGGCTTTTTCGCAAAATTGCGAAAAAGCCAAAAAAAAAGAAAAAAAAAATCAGAACAAAAACAAAGGCTTTTTCGCATTTGCGAAAAAGCCAAAAAAAAAAAAAAAAAAAAAAATCAGAACAAAAACAAAGGCTTTTTCGCTTTTAAGCGAAAAAGCCAAAAAAATCAGAACAAAAACAAAGGCTTTTTCGCAACTTGCGAAAAAGCCACAAAAAAAAAGAAAAAAAAATTCAGAACAAAAACAAAGGCTTTTTCGCAAAATTGCGAAAAAGCCAAAAAAAAATAAAAAAAAAATCAGAACAAAAACAAAGGCTTTTTCGCATTTGCGAAAAAGCCAACAAGAACAACAACAACAACAACAACAACAACCCCCTAAATGTTTTCAAACAAGAAGCAATGACTTGACAAACCACTGGTTCTTGTCACAACCATCCTACAACTCATAAGATATTTCACAAGCTGTTACTGCAAATCTTTACTGGTTTACTTTATTGTAAATGTGTGCATAAACTCCCTGATTCTTATTTTTGTAAACAATTGTTATCCTTTATAACAATAATTTAAACTTCTACATTATATACATTTTAAACAGTTCAAATAGGGTAATGGAAGCAATCAAGCATTTATATCAACTGATGTGATGTATTTTTTATAAAATAATTAATGCATGATTGTTGATTTCATGAATGAACATAGTGCTTACAAAGCAGCTGAAAGCATTTTTTTCCATAAATTAAGAGCTCATCGAAAATGCCCAATGAAGATTGAATTGACTTATAAATTGGCCTCAATTAACAGGCTCTAAACAGGCATTTTTATTAACCCTAACGCTCCTCAATCCTCAAAAATCCTCATTGCAGTTTTGGAGGATTTTTGAGGATTGAGGCTGTATGGGATTTTTCAAAAATGAGGATTTTTGAGGATTGAGGCACAATGTTGTTTCACAATGTTTCAAGTGTGGAAGATTTTTGAGGATTGAGGCACAATGGGGTTTTATGAGGATTTTGGAGGAATGAGGCTGAATGGGGTTTTCAAAAAATCATAATGAGGATTTTAGAGGATTGACTTTTTTCAATCCCCAGAATCCTCATTGCAGTTTTTGAGGATAAAAAAAATTAGGATTTTGGAGAATTGAGGCACATGATGTTGTTTCAAGTGTGAAGGATTTTTGAGGATTGAGGCTAGATGGGGTTTTAAAAAAATGAGGTTTTAAAAAAAAATGAGAATTTTGAAAAGGATTGAGGATGGTTGCTAGCAAAAAGGGCCTAGGGGGTTAGGGTTAATCCTACTTGGGCTGCCACAAAATTAGTTAAATGGAAATACATACATGTAAATGTCTTAATTGTATTCACAGCATTTGTGTTCATCATCTCACCCTAATATATTTGGCCACAAATGATTATTTTTTTCAATGAAATAGGAAACGCAGCTAACACATGTGTTTGCCCTTATCCCCAATTAAAGCCACATTGATTTGAAGTTAATTGTCCCTACCCCAAGCCAAGTTTACCTGTAATCTTATCTTACCTCAATGTCTGGAGTGGAAGATGTACACATACTCTTCTTCATACTGGCTCTTGAGGACCGCTCAGGTTGTTTATTCTCCTGCAGAACTCTTTTTCTCTCAGGCTGCAACATGGAAATTAACTGTGATAAAATTACCATGAACCAAAGAAAATGGGTGCTACAGTGTATTCCTATGGATTTGTGGAAATAAAGTTTGTTGGTCTTTTTTTAAACTAATCCCTTTAGTAGGAAGTGGTGGCTTTCCTTTTCCCAATCAACACGACAGGTACAATACAAGATGAAGGGCATGTTGATAAATTATTTATAATTAATGGCAATCAATTCTAATGCATCTTTCAAGGGCTACAAACATAGCGAAATGCATGTTCACTATTTTGGAAACATGCACAGGAATGGACTCATGACAGTGCTGCACTGCTGGTATTAAGAAATGAAGATGGAATGAGGAGTTTTTGTGGTGGTGGGGCCATGCTTTTCCCGGTACTTCTAGAAACTACGGCCCCCGTGAGCCTTAGTTATAGTTTCTAGAACTTAAGTATGCTTTTCCTACTTTTAAATTTAATTTAACTTAAAAACTACACAAAAGTGCATCGGTCCAGATTGTTTATGATACTTTAAATTACCATTGTAGGCATGTCACTTCAATTCTCACCTTTACAGACGGTGTACCAGGGCTAAATTCTGCTGTCCTTTTTTGTGACATTCTCCTTTTTGGTGAAGAAACAGGGGTTGTTAAAGTCGCCACATATTTTCTCTGGATTTCTTCGCTGGTTTGTCGATGTGACTTCACTTTCATAACTTGGCGTTGGCAAATGTTGCACACATATCTTAATTTTAGTTGATGTATGTCCACTTTCGTTATGTGTGAAATTTCATCAGCTAAATTATTGATCGATGGATTCGTTTTTGTCGAAGAGCAATTTAAAGACACATAATGCTTACAGGTAATTAATTGTGTACCGCATAAAAAACACGACCGCACACTCCTCACAGAAGCGGCCATGTTATTGTTAACGTCTGCGCTAGCTGGCCAGAAAGTTCACGCTCACATAGTACAGCTAGCTAGTACAGACGGTCTCAGCTTCCCGCCAAATGCACACAGGCAGTATACAGTTATTATAAATCGTCGCATGTCCAGTACGCTGGCTGCATTGAACTTGTACTGCCACATTGACTAATTATTCATGACCCAAGTCAAACGCGGTCTCTGATTGGCTTCCCCAATAAGTCGGGGGAGATTTGCAGAAAAACAATGAAAAAGTTAAGACCCGTCGTTGCAAAAGTCCAAGACCTTGGTGAGACCTGGGAAACAAAATTACAAAGCGCCCTTTATGAGACCCGGGGAACAAAATTACAAAGCGCCCTCTATGCGTGAGACCCGGGGAACAAAGTTACAACGCGTAATACTACTCTGAACGTTGGTTGTTGTGTGTGCGCGCAAACACCATGGTCTTGGAACCAAGACTAGTACGCGATGGACTTGAGATCCTGAGGGCAGCAGTGTAGGTTGCGTCTAATAAAGCCAAGGGTTCTGTTTGCTTTGGCAGAGATGGATTTGATATGGTTGCCCCACTTAAGGTCATTGGTTATCTCAACCCCCAAGTATGAATGTGATGTTGTCTCTTGTAGTGTTATGCCACCTAGAGTGTAATTGAACTGTTTGGTTGATCTGGCATGTGAGAGGTGGAGGACAAAGCATTTGGAAGCATTAAATCTCATCTGCCATATGTCCTGCCACTTGGAGAAGGTGTCAAGGTCCAGCTGGAGCTTGGAAGAGTCTGACTGATCTTTGATGGTAGTATACAAGACACAATCATCCGCAAACAGTCGTACGGTGGAGTTGAGGTTATCTGGCAAGTCGTTGATGTAAAGTAAAAAGAGGAGAGGGCCCAGTACCGTCCCTTGTGGCACCCCAGATTTGACGCGAGTCCATTCAGAGCACTCACCATTGATGACGACCCGTTGTTTTCTTTGGGTGAGGAAATTGAAGATCCAGTTGAAGGTGTTACTGTCGATTCCATAGCTGTTGATTTTATGAAGTAGACGCTTGTGCGGTACAGTGTCAAACGCCTTGGAGAAATCCATGATCACCATGTCGGTTTGGCTTCTGGTGTCCAATGACTTTCCCAAGTCGTGAATCGTCTGAATGAGCTGTGTCTCGCATGAGTGACGAGCACGAAATCCGTGTTGATTATCAGTTAAGATCTTCTGTTGATTCAGATGCTTCATGATGTTACTATGGAGAATGTGCTCTAGTAGCTTACAGCACACTGAAGTAAGAGATACAGGGCGGTAGTTGTAAGATTTAAAGATAAACTTAGGATCCTTGTTTAGCATCTTAGACCATCACTTGTGTATAGCGCCCTCTATTGTTTTATTTGCTTTAGTATGGTTCCTGACACACACACTTAGTCTTATATGGATCTCCTGTGGTCAGGAAACCAGACCATTCTTGCCACATCACAAGCACTAATCTTCCATGTGACTAGAACAAGGGAAGAAAGAATGCAAATAATTTCCTCTGATTTTCGTTATGATTAAGTGAAGTACTGAATTGCAGATATTACGGAGATTTATATGTACCTAGAGACTGCACATTCTGTAACACTTCTGATTGATCAACACCTAAGATTTCCTGTGATTTTCTTCTAAATCGGACGCAAAACAGTGTAAGTTTCAGATTATGTTTCTTTTTATTCGTTGCTAAATTTACTGCATGATTTACTACATAAACATTTATTCCACTTAAGACTTGATATTTCATATTTGAATAGTCACTTGATATTATACCTTTTTATAGATGATAATAATTATTTAGCATGTAGACTTGCGCTTGAGAATTTACTCAGTGTTATTACTGTAAAAAGGGCTCATCATTGACATGTTAGAGGCTTTAGAGTTATTTGTTTATGTTTACTTTTTTAGATCTTGTTTGTTGTATCTCCGTAGATTTCGAACCCGACTTAACCAAGAATAAAGGAGTTTGAAGCCGTTTAAAGTTCGTTTGACACAGGCATTTCTTTACATTCGAAATACTGCGTCAATGGGGCACAGCAGTCAGCTACCCTCGACGCCGTACATGATCGACATGAGCCACTGATGATACGTGAGTATCATTCGGATATCTTTCTTCATAATATCAGATAGAGCCGAGAGTCAACATAGTTCTCTACAATACAAAGATGGCGTATACTGAAGTGAAGAAGATGAGAGGCGTTGCTAAGGGCAGATTCACTAGAATCTGTCACTCCCTCGATGTTGCCGTTGACCAAAACAAACCAGTAGAGTACGTCGATATGCTTTCCTCAGATTTAAAGGAGGCATACGACAGGGTTTGTGCCAAGCACGAGGATGTTGTACTTCATGCAGATGTTGAGGAAGGTGACGGCGACGACGACGACTGGATAGCAGTAGTCGAACAGAAATATGACGAAACCAGAGAATTTCTACTCAACTACAAGACAACTTCGAAAGAGAGCCAGGCTGATGTCTCACGGGAACTACAAGCCCAGTTTGACAAAGAGGCTAGGCAGGTGATGATGAACAAAGCTCGCAGCTTGCGTGGTGTTCATTATTCTGACTTCAAACAACTCTGTGATGGCATCCGCAAGTTCATCGAGAACGGTTCGGTCGAGGCTGCAAAGTCCGGAAAGACAGACCTCGGGCGACTCATGGAGGAGGTGAAGGCGGCTCACATCAATTATGTAACCATGTTGCCAATAGAACAAACCGAGGATGAGAACGCATGGCTACAACCTGTCCGTGAGCTGTATAACGAGACCAGTGATGCGATTGGTAAATGCTTAGATGGCTGTACTACTTCTACATCCCTCACTGAGAAAAAGTCAAAGGTCAAGTCGGGTATCCTACTCGAAAAGATGAGACTACCCGTCTTTGAAGGTGACATACGCCAGTATCCCCAATTCCGGTCCGATTTCAAGAAGTTTGTCCAGTCCCAAGCTACAGAGGATCAAGCTGCTTTTGTCCTTCGCCGATCATTGGGGAAAAAACCGCTACAAATCGTTGGGGCCATAGACGACAATGTAGACGAAGTCTGGAAAAGATTGGATGATCGTTATGGTGATCCAATTGAGATGGCCGACACCATTATGCAAGATTTTGAGACAATAAAGCCAGTGAGAGAAGGAGAAGACAAGAGGTTCGTCGACCTTGTTGATGTCATTGAGAAAAGCTACAATGATCTCGCAAAGATGGGGATGGAAAGGGAGATTTCAAATACCAGAGTCGTCGGCGATATAGAGAAGAGGCTGCCCCCTACTGTCCGTCGGGAGTGGTCAAGATCGCTGTATGATGGGAAATCTGATATCGATCGATCAGACAGATTTCCAGCTCTCCTTCAGTTCCTGCTCAAAGAGAAGAAAAGCGTTGAGTACGAGATGTCAGAGATCAGAAGCAGTTATCATACCACCCCACGAGCCAGCATTAATGCCACACAGGTGGAGGAGAAGAATGAATTGCCGAAACAGAACATCACCAACAGGTGTCTTCTTCACGACGCAGGGCAACACAATACAGCAGAGTGCCGTGCCTACTTGCAGAAGTCCCTACAAGAAAAAACCCAGCTAGTGATGGAGAAGGGCGCATGTTTCTCCTGCCTGACCCGAGGTCACCGGGTATCTGTATGCAGAAAGAAGAAGAAATGCAGTGTTCAGAACTGCACAAGAGTTCATCACCCAACTCTACACGATGACTCGATAACAAGCAATGTTGTAGTCACAACTACAACAGTGAACAACCACACTGTTGCTTCTTCGATGAGAAATAATTTGTGTCTATTTCAACTGATGAAGATAAAGGTTGGACCCACGCATATGAATGTGTTGTGGGATGGGTGTGCGACTTCCTCACTTGTCACCAACACCGCCGCCAAAGCAGCTGGTTTAAGAGGCCCCCCCCCCCCCCCGTCAGAGTGTCTATAACTAAGGTGGGCGGAGTGACGGAAGAGATTGACAGCTTTCGCTATGCAGTACCCCTCGTCGACAGGCAGGGATACACGGTCAACATTTTCGCTTATGGGATTGACCGCATCACGGCTGAAATAGAGAATATAGATGTACACCGCATGCTGAGTCTTTTTGATGATGTAAGCGACAAGGAGATTGAGCGACCCCGAGGCCAGGTGGATTTGCTCATTGGGTTTGAGTATGCAGGATACCACCCAACGAGGCTGAAGGCAGTAGACCATCTACTCGTTCTGGAGAACAGATTTGGGAAATGTCTAGGTGGCACACACCCAGCCATCACTGAGAAGACGAGACAGGTCATCGCTTCAGCTGCAATGATCCACCATGTTTCAGCTTGCAGCCTAGAGGAATTCATTAGGCTTGAAAGCATGGGTGTTGACTGCAATCCTCGTTGCGGTAGCTGTAGATGTGGCAAGTGTCCAATTGGCTCCAAGGATTATACCTTGAAAGAGGAGAGAGAGCTTGCCCTAATCGAGCAGAATCTGACGTTCCATGACTCCCACTGGGAGGCGAAGTATCCCTGGATCAAGGATCCTGCCGACCTGCCTGACAATAGACACGTCGCCGTTGCAACACTGAAGGCACTCGAAAGGAGACTCGACCGTGACTCTACCAAAGCTGCCACTTATGATGCACAAATCAAGGACATGCTAAATCGGGGTGTGGCACGTGAAATATCCAGAGACGAGATGGCCTCATATAACGGACCAGTGCACTACATTTCCCATCATGAGGTACTCAAACCAGAAAGCAAAAGCACTCCTGTGCGAATCGTATTCAACAGCAGTGCCAACTACAAAGGGCACATTCTGAACGACTACTGGGCGAAGGGACCAGACATCATGAACTCGCTTCTCGGAGTACTACTTCGCTTCAGAGAAAATGAAATTGCCTTGGTTGGAGACATTCGCAAGATGTATCACAGCATCTTCACAACTATGAAGGACCAGCACTGCCACAGATTCCTCTGGCGAGACTTGCAGATGAATCGAGAACCAAAGACGTACTGCATGAGAGTGGTCAACATGGGTGACAGGCCGTCTGCTACAATCGCTACGGTAGCACTGAAGAAAACTGCCGAACTTGCCAAGGGCGAATACCCCGAAGCTGCTGAAACGATTGCGAAGAACGTATATGTTGATGACATCCTCGAATCGGTGGGGACACCAGACAAGGCCCGAGCTAGCTCGTGCCACAGAGATTGACCGACTAATCAAGCCCGGGAACTTTGCTGTCAAGAAGTGGGTATTCTCAGGGGAAGACAGTGACATTGCTGACCAAGAATGGCCCAGTGCAGAGAGCAGCGAAAAGGTACTCGGTGTATCATGGAACCCCAAGAAGGACGTGTTCCACTTTATCACCAAGATCAACTTTACCCCCAAGAAGAATAAGATAAGACAAGGGCCTGACCTGAAAAATAATCAAATTCCAGCAGAGATTCCAGCCGTCTTGACTAAGAGGATGTGCTTGAGTCAAGTGAATGGAATATACGATCCGCTTGGTCTGGTGGCACCTTTCACTATCAAAGCGAAGATGCTATTGCGCAAGGTGTGGGGTTTGAAACTTGATTGGGACGAGGCCATGCCAGATGAGATGAGAAAGGAGTGGCTTACTTTCTTCAAGGAGCTGCGTGACGTTACCACGATATCCTTTCGTCGTTGCATCAAGCCAGATGACGCTGAGCCCACAGTGAAGCCAATCCTGGTTGTGTTCTCCGATGCCTCGGAACAAGCCTTTGGCGCTGTTGCCTATGTTCGCTGGTTGCTCAAGGATGGTTGTTTCGCCTGCAACCTAGTAGCTAGCAAGACCCGCATCGCTCCAATAGAGATAGTCAGCATCGTCAGACTTGAGCTGAGCGGAGCTGTACTTAATAAGCGTCTGGCCTGCTTCATCAAGAAAGAGACGAGACTGAAGTTTGAGAAGGAGTTTTATATTGTTGACAGCGAGATCGTGAGAGCCATGATCCAGAAGCAGAGTTATGGATTGAAGACGTTCGCTGCTACTCGAATTGGTGAAATTCAGGAGGCCACAGAACCTCAGGACTGGTGGTGGTGCAGAGGAGGCCTAAACGTTGCGGACTACATCACAAGAGGCATAACTCCTTCTGAGATTGGTACTAACAGCGTCTGGCAGCAGGGACCGGCATTTCTCCAACAGCCCGTAGAGAATTTGCCGGTTAAGCAAAGTTGCTCAGAACACTCCCTACCTGAGCGAAACAAAGTGGTAATGGTTGCTGCCGCTAAGGAAGTTGACAACTTGGCCAGCAGAATCGACATCAGCAGGCCCAGCAGCTACGACAAGCTCCTAAAGGTCACGGCTAGAGTCCTTGCTATGTACGAGAGACGAAATTTAAGAGGAGCAACAAAGGTTCTCACAGCAGGAGACATCGAGCAGGCAGAGCTGTTTTGGATCAAAGAGTGCCAGAAGCCTCTGATGACAACTTTGAAGGACGACAAGAAAACCTTCAACAAACTTTATGCCAAGCTATGTCCTAAGGTGCGAGATGACGGTGTCATGGTTGTGGGGGCTCGTGCCGAGAGGCACGTGCACTTCAGCCACAACCAACAAGAAGTCCCTCTTCTACCGTACCATCACAAATTCTCGAAGCTGTACGCAGCCCACGTGCACAACAGAGGCCACCCTGGTGTACAGACCACCGTTTCGAAGATCCGTTCTAGGTACTGGATTGTCAACATCTACAAGATGGCAAAGAGTATTCGACATCACTGCGTGCCATGTAGACGACATGAGAAAGACATGGCTGGCCAACAAATGGGCAAACTACCAGTAGAACGGCTAAAGCCTTCCCCACCCTGGACCTATGTAGGAGTGGATCTGTTTGGACCATACACCATTTGAGGAGAAGTGAACAAGAGAGCTAGGGGCAAGGCATATGGTGTCGTGTTTAACTGTTTCTCCACTCGAGCAGTCCACGTAGATGTCGCTGTAGACTACAGCACGAGCGGCTTTTTACAGGTTCTTAGAAGGTTCGTTTCCCTAAGAGGCTACCCGGCAGAAGTGTACAGCGATGGAGGCAGTCAACTTGCCGCAGCTTCCAGAGAACTCAAGCTAGCCATTGATGGATGGGATCGGAACCGCCTGCAGGAGTTTGGAGTTACAGATGGCATGACATGGAAATTCTCGATGGCAGATTCACCGTGGCAAAACGGAGTCACCGAGACTCTCATCAAAGGCATAAAGAAGGCAATCAATCACGCCATTGGGGACCAAATCCTACCATTTCACGAGCTGCAGACCGTTTTCTACGAGGCAGCCAATCTAGTGAATGAGAGGCCCATAGGCCGACACCCCACCAATCCCGAAGATGGTGCCTATCTGTGCCCAAACAACATGCTGCTAGGACGTGCCACTGCCAGGGTACCAAGTGGACCTTGGAGAGAGACCAACAATCCCCGCCACCCATTACAAACACACTCTCGTAAAAGTTGGTACCTTAATCCTGTCTTAACTTATTCTTCATATTGGGGCTTGTGGTTTACAGACTGGCAGTTTTATGTGCGGTCAGGGAATTTCAGTCTTTCAGCAGTGGCTGGGTCAGTGGAAGTTCAACTTCATGGTCAACCCCCTAGAGAAAGGACTAGGTCAACCTCATATGGAACTGTACTGCTATGTACAGTATATGTACATGTACTACACTACACACACACTATGGACTTTGGCACAGAACAAAATAATGACCGTGAACTATAGGATTTTATACTGAAAGCAAGAATCTAATAATATGAACCAAACAGTTGTAATACCAGAGAAATAAGATTATAATAATATGGATCGGAAAACTATCATTGTCAAATTACTAAATTTAACTTTTGTATAATACATTTGCATACTCAAATTAAGTAAATCTTAATTCTCCAATTAAGTTCGTCAAAATGAGAAATTTAGCTGATAAAGAAAAGTCTTTAAAGGGATCGTATACGTTTGGTAATTACTCCAAACATTAATGGCAATAAAAACTAACTTTGTAAGGAGTATACAGCAGCTTTGGATAATGCATTTTAAAAAACTTTTAACTTCGAAGTACTCCCCGGTTATTGAAAAAGATATCACTTTTTATCCCCAAACATTTGAATCTGAGAAGCGTTACCGTGCATTGACGTTTCTCAGACTGTGTATTCCAATGCAGATTGTTCTTCCTGCGTGGACATAACCGCTCTAGATTTTTAGCAATAGCCTATCTCAAAATCGCTACCACATTTTGAAATGAAATTTGTACAGGTTAGTTTTATGGTATATATCTATAACTATATAGGATTAAAACGTATACTTTGCAGAGGCTAAATAGATTAACACGTCAGCTAACGTGCACATTCTATTGCTAAATAGAGCAAGGTTATATTGATCAGTTCTGTGTTTGGATGTATTATTGCATAATTGTAGTCAGTGGATTAATTTTTCAATATTATGGCCCGTTTGTTTTCATAATATGGGGCATTGTTTTTTGTGAAGGTATAATAATATAATATAATCTCGATTTGCAGTGAAGTATGTCTGCTCGTATATATGGTGAGGAAATTGTATATACAAACAAGGAAAACCTCTCGAAAACGTGACATGATAAAGTCCTTAGGAAGACTTCAAAGGAAACTAAAACGATTGAAGTTGGATCGAGTCGAGCCCGTTGTATCATCAAAAATTATATAACTGACATACAGATCCTTGTTATTGGTGGACAAACTAGTGGGTCTATAGTGTGTGCATGCATGGATCAATAAATGCATTTTAATAAGATGAGGTAAGATGAATAATCAAACATTTTTGTATAAAAACTAAAACCATTTTCTACAAATCTCGCATCTCTTTTTACATGGCCCTACCGTGCCTATATATACAATGTACATGCACTAAAACCTCGCATCCTTTTTCTATAAATCTCGCATCCCTTTGTTTACCTAGTCCTACCGTGCCTAAATACAATGTATATGCACTTAAAACTGGCATCCCTTTTCAACAAATCTCGCATCCCTTTTTTGGCCTGGCCCTACCATGCCTATATACAATGTATATGCACTCAAAACTCGCATCCCTTTTCAACAAATCTCGCATCCCTTTTTTGGCCTGGCCCTACCGTGCCTATATACAATGTTTATGCACTTAAAACTCGCATTCCTTTTCAACAAATCTCGCATCCCTTTTTTGGCCTGGCCCTACCATGCCTATGCACTCAAAACTCGCATCCCTTTTCAACAAATCTCGCATCCCTTTTTTGGTCTGGTCCTACCGTGCCTATATACAATGTTTATGCACTTACTCGCATCCCTTTTCAACAAAGCTCGCATCCCTTTTTTGGCCTGGCCCTACCGTGCCTATATACAATGTTTATGCACTTAAAACTCGCATCCCTTTTCAACAAATCTCGCATCCCTTTTTTGGCCTGGCCCTACCATGCCTATATACAATGTATATGTACTTAAAACTCGCATCCCTTTTCAACAAATCTCGCATCCCTTTTTGGCCTGGCCCTACCATGCCTATATACAATGTATATGCACTTAAAACTCGCATCCCTTTTCAACAAATCTCGCATCCCTTTTTGGCCTGGCCCTACCATGCCTATATACAATTTATATGCACTCAAAACTCGCATCCCTTTTCAACAAATCTCGCATCCCTTTTTTGGCCTGGCCCTACCGTGCCTAAATACAATGTATATGCACTTAAAACTCGCATCCCTTTTCAACAAATCTCGCATCCCTTTTTGGCCTGGCCCTACCATGCCTATATACAATGTATATGCACTCAAAACTCGCATCCCTTTTCAACAAATCTCGCATCCCTTTTTTGGCCTGGCCCTACCGTGCCTAAATACAATGTATTTGCACTTAAAACTCGCATCCCTTTTCAACAAATCTCGCATCCCTTTTTTGGCCTGGCCCTACCGTGCCTAAATACAATGTATTTGCACTTAAAACTCGCATCCCTTTTCAACAAATCTCGCATCCCTTTTTGGCCTGGCCCTACCATGCCTATATACAATGTATATGCACTCAAAACTCGCATCCCTTTTCAACAAATCTCGCATCCCTTTTTTGGCCTGGCCCTACCGTGCCTAAATACAATGTATATGCACTTAAAACTCGCATCCCTTTTCAACAAATCTCGCATCCCTTTTTGGCCTGGCCCTACCATGCCTATATACAATGTATATGCACTCAAAACTCGCATCCCTTTTCAACAAATCTCGCATCCCTTTTTTGGCCTGGCCCTACCGTGCCTAAATACAATGTATAGGCCTATGCACTTAAAACTCGCATCCCTTTTCAACAAATCTCGCATCCCTTTTTGGCCTGGCCCGCCTATATACAATGTATATGCACTCAAAACTCGCATCCCTTTTCAACAAATCTCGCATCTCTTTTTTGGCCTGGCCCTACCGTGCCTAAATACAATGTATTTGCACTTAAAACTCGCATCCCTTTTCAACAAATCTCGCATCCCTTTTTTGAACTGGCCCTACCGTGCCTATATACAATGTTTATGCACTTAAAACTCGCACCCCTTTTCAATAAATCTCGCATCCCTTTTTTGGCCTGGCCCTACCATTAGCCTCTGTCATGAAATGACGAAAATCAACCGAAGAGGGCGTTTTGCGGAAATTTGTCAATATGGCTTCCGAGCTCGCGCGTAAAACTAACGTAAGTATCTATACCATGGAGAAAAAACAACAGATAGTTAGTGAATTGCGGGGAAATACTTAATAAAAAATGGCCAATCATAAAACTAGATTTTCTTTCCTGCACTTGAAAAGACCCGCCGTGTATTTATGCTCCTTAGAAAACCGGTTAGGCCCAATTAACATTTAAACAAAACAAAAAATTCAGTGGCACTGAACTGAAGCTTTATTTGAAAGCCATATTTGAATGCCATACAGTAAACAAATCCTGGGGCCAATTCATACAACTTGATACATGTACAAGCAATATTATTTTTGTATTTTTTATTATTTTTTGACATCAAATATAAATTTGGGGCTTTACACACAAGCACTTGGTTCACATGGACGTTAAACCTCAACATTCCTGATCCTGCAATGTTAATTTAAAAACCAGTTTTAAATACTGTCACATTAAATGTACAGACGCCTGTGAAATCTAGTAATATTTTACCCTTTTATTGACTGAAACCTGACATTAAAAGAAGTTCGTAAATATTAAACTTGGATTTTTCAAGAATTATTCAATTGCGCCACGACCAATTAGGGAGCACTCGGTCGATTGTGTGCACAATTTCTGGACGCCACCGTTTCATTGTTTTTTTTTTCGGACTAAGCTTACACCTAAATTGTTAACAGAGGGTAAATAGCAAGCATTAATAACATTAACATTGTAAAGGTACAATGAATTTGCAGTTTGTCAACAAAAGAGGAAAGGCAACATTGCATGAGGAAAGTCGGCCCAACATTAACTGTTTATAAACAATGTAAACGTCGAAGTACAGCTATAGCTCTCCCAAAGGTCGAGTTGTCTCAACGGGCGAGTTGTCTCAACGGGCGAGTTGTCTCAACGGTCGACTTGTCCCGAGTCGAGTTGTCTCAACGGTCGACTTGTCTGACATCCGCTAGCTACGCACGTACGTATATAGCGCAGCACGCTTTCACAAACTGACCATTTTTTCAGTCGCTGTTTCTTTCTCTTTCGTAATTTTACGGTTTTGGATGACATTTAGCCTTATGCCTACGGTTTATCCTTTCGAAATAACCACAGCCTTTAGAGCTCCGTCGTAAGCCATAAAGTTCTGACATCGACGACACACGTGTTGCTGTTGGTAAGCGCCGCCATTTTGACAATTTTCCTCGCGTTGACCTTTTAGAAAGGTCATGACAGAGGCTAATGCCTATGCACTCAAAACTCGCATCCCTTTTCAACAAATCTCGCATCCCTTTTTTGGCCTGGCCCTACCGTGCCTAAATACAATGTATATGCACTTAAAACTCGCATCCCTTTTCAACAAATCTCGCATCCCTTTTTTGGCCTGGCCCTACCGTGCCTATATACAATTTTTATGCACTTAAAACTCGCATCCCTTTTCAACAAAGCTCGCATCCCTTTTTTGGCCTGGCCCTACCGTGCATATATACAATGTTTATGCACTTAAAACTCGCATCCCTTTTCAAAAAATCTCGCATCCCTTTTTTGGCCTGGCCCTACCTTGCCTATATACAATGTATATGCACTCAAAACTCGCATCCTTTTTCAACAAATCTCGCATCCCTTTTTTGGCCTGGCCCTACCGTGCCTAAATACAATGTATATGCACTTAAAACTCGCATCCCTTTTCAACAAATCTCGCATCCCTTTTTTGGCCTGGCCCTACCGTGCCTATATACAATGTTTATGCACTTAAAACTCGCATCCCTTTTCAACAAATCTCGCATCCCTTTTTTTGGCCTAACTAGTTCAGTTAACCTACACATGAAGTAAAGTTTTAATTTTTTTGAGAACACGATTACGCCTTTAGTCCAGAAAAAAAAACCTTTCGTTTTTGTTCTATTACGAAGCTAATATAGGTACGAGTTGAGCCACCTGTTGTTTTGAAAACAGATTGACTATGGTCTCCCCTATCTTTTGACCTAAATTAATAGACGGATTCTATTTTGAAATTAAAGTGTTTGTATGAGTTTAGCTATACGCATTCGATATCGATATGTAACCATTTGTTTATTAGGAAGTGGCAATAAACAAACGAGCGCCGTATAAGCAGGGTTGTAGGGATTGTCTCCCCAAGTGCCTATTTGGAGGTATACTAATCATACAATTATGAACCGACAAGTGGATTCGGGTATCAGTCCCAATTTTTCGGGATTTAATTCTCTAAAATATCATTGAGATTTCCCCCACACCTCTAAAACTGAACAATAATTATCTCAATTAATAACCTACTAATTCTTTAGACTTCTGTGCTACAGTACGTTATGAAAGAAAGGATTTTTTTTAAAGAATCAATAACAATTAAATATGTATTGTTACATACTTGTTACTTAGACTTCACGAGTGGGAGAAGTCTTATAGATCAATGACTGAAGCAGTGACAAAGTAAAATCTTGCATGTGTGCATAGTTTCTACAGCCGCATGTAAATTGTACATGTAGGCCCTACATAGAAATTGTACACCTTATAAGTATATGCAATAATAAGACTGCGGTCAGAAGTCCAAGCGAAAAAAAGGTCATCTTCTGGGCTTGCGGTTTGGCCGCTGTCATGGGGGTCGTAAAAAACCGTATGATCAAGCTGGTGAGGTTTGTACACAAAACCCCCGGTGTCGGGGGTTTTGTGTAGAAATATTAAGATACCAACTTTCACGACAACGTGCTGGTAATGCGTGTTGAGTTCATCCAGAACATCATCAAGTCCTTCTGGATCAAGTGGACCAGGGATTACTTCCCATCGCTGATCGTCAGGCAGAAGTGGCACCATGAGAAGAGGAACATGCAGAAGGGAGACGTGGTGTTGGTCCAAGACTCCAATGCTATTCGAGGCAACTGGCGTATGGGGCTGATAGCTTGAGGTGTATCCTGATGAGGCGGGCAACGTGAGAAACGTCCAGGTGAAGCTGAAGAACGTGGACAAGTCTGATCCGAGCCGAATTTCCAACTACACTCTCATCCGACGAGCCGTTCAGAGGCTGATAGTCTTAGTTCCCAAAGAGCACGTAGATGATTAGACAGGACATGACGTACTGAGACCTTTGGTGGGTGGAGTGTAAGATTTAAAGATAAACTTAGGATCCTTGTTTAGCATCTTAGACCATCACTTGTGTATAGCGCCCTCTATTGTTTTATTTGCTTTAGTATGGTTCCTGACACACACACTTAGTCTTATATGGATCTCCTGTGGTCAGGAAACCAGACCATTCTTGCCACATCACAAGCACTAATTTTCCATGTGACTAGAACAAGGGAAGAGAGAATGCAAATAATTTCCTCTGATTTTCGTTATGATTAAGTGAAGTACTGAATTGCAGATATTAGGGAGATTTATATGTACCTAGAGACTGCACATTCTGTAACACTTCTGATTGATCAACACCTAAGATTTCCTGTGATTTTCTTCTAAATCGGACGCAAAACAGTGTAAGTTTCAGATTATGTTTCTTTTTATTCGTTGCTAAATTTACTGCATGATTTACTACATAAACATTTATTCCACTTAAGACTTGATATTTCATATTTGAATAGTCACTTGATATTATACTTTTTTATAGATGATAATAATTATTTAGCATGTAGACTTGCGCTTGAGAATTTACTCAGTGTTATTACTGTAAAAAGGGCTCATCATTGACATGTTAGAGGTTTTAGAGTTATTTGTTTATGTTTACTTATTTAGATCTTGTTTGTTGTATCTCCGTAGATTTCGAACCCGACTTAACCAAGAATAAAGGAGTTTGAAGCCGTTTAAAGTTCGTTTGACACAGGCATTTCTTTACAGTAGTTGCTCGCTGTAGCCTTGTCTCCCTTTTTAAAGATGAGGGTTATATTGGCGGTAAGCCAGTCTGCCGGGACAATTCCTGTGCGCAAGGATGTGTTGAAAATCACCGTCAATGCCGGAGCCAATTCCTCTGCAGCCAGCTACAATATTTTGGATGAGATCCCATCTGGTCCAGATGCTTTATTTTCATTCAATCCCCTGAGTTGTTTGAGTACACCTTCAGGCTCAATTGAAATAGTCGGCATTGAAGGAAACTTACGTCCAGTTGGGATATTCAAGGGATTTTCATCAGTGAAGACCGATTTAAATTGATGGTTCAGGATTTCAGCTTTCTTGTTGCTCTCTGAAAAGAGTTGACCATTTGACCTCAAGGCTGGTATACCTGAAGAGTCAGTCTTCATCCTCTTGATGAAGCTCCATAACTGTTTAGCTGAGGATAGGCAGGTGGATCTCACATACTTCCAGTAGGATGTTCTTGTTTCCTTCTGTGCTAGTTTTCTGAAGCTCTTGAATTTGTCCCAGTCATTAGAATTGCCGGATGTTTTAGCTTTGCTGTAGGCACGCTGTTTTTGTCTTAACCTACGCCTGACAGAGTGAGTAATCCAAGGCGTACGATTCTTGTTGGTGCTCATCTTTGATGGGATATTCTTCTCCATTGCCTTTGTAATGCCATCTTTGAATTGGAGCCATAATTCCTCGACCGACTTCGATGAGGAATCCACGGATGTAAGTCTGTCACTCGTGTCTCTCAGGTCACTGTTGAGGTTCTTTTTATCTGCCTTGTTGTAGATGAGTATTTTTCGTGGCTTTTGTATGTTGAGTTTTGGTTTGGTAGACATATCAATTAGCGGGATTCCGTCGTGGTCGCTGATGCCTGGTGTCACTATCACTTGATTCACAAGGGTGTTGTTAGATGTGAAGAAGAGATCAAGAATCCTGTCCTTCCTCGTTGGTTCCTTTACAAGTTGTTGGAGGCCAAACTCGTCAGCGATGTCCAGAAGTTGTCTAGAGATGAAAGGTTTTTTACATCCTTGCTTGATCGAGTTGGATTCCCATGAGATGTCACCCAAATTGAAGTTTCCACCTAGGCAAACGATGGTACCATCCACCTTGGATTTGGAGAGGGATTCTCTAAGCTTCTCTAGATATTGTTTGTCTTTATTGTCAGGTGTTCTGTAAAAGGACCCAATGAGAATAGATTTACATCCTACAAGTTGGAGTTTGACCCAGATTATCTCATTTTCTGTGTCGAGGTCTACTTGGTGAGTACACTGTAAAAATTTTACTGTAAATTGTTACAGTAAGTTACTGGCAGCACGGCCGCCAGTAATATACTGTAAATAAATACAGTATCCGTTTTACTACTGTTAATCGTGTAGTGTAAAATAAACGTAAGTAACTGTAATTATGTCAACAGTAATATACTGTAAAAATTACAGTAAGTTACTGGCAGCATGGCCACCAGTAATGTACTGTAAAAAAAAATACAGTATCTTTTTTTATTACTGTTAATTAAATTACAGTATCTCCTTTCTTACTGTTTATTAAATTACAGTATCCTTTTTATTGCTGTTAATTAAATTACAGTAGTGAGATGTAGTAAACGTAATTTACTGTTGTCCACTTCCAGTTAGTTACTGTAATTAAGTCAACAGTAATATACTGTGCAATTTACAGTCCATCGACCAAGGTACTGTAAATGATACAACAGTAGTTGACCGTTATATTCACGGTAATTTGTTTGACCCCGTTTATTATCGTAACAAAAGTATTTTACTGTACTTTTACTGCAACCAGGCAATTTACTGTGAATGAATTTATTGTATTATTCTGTGATACGTACAATTTGAAGTAGTGTTAATAAAATAGAAAAACACCTGATTTTATGTGGAAGTTTTAAATTCTATTTCTGTAGAACAAAAACAGCAAGTTACCAATGATTATAATTAGCACCAGTGCCAGTTCGTTGCTCTAAAATGTATAAAGTACACTGCATTAAAACATAAAATAATGTAAAAACACACACACACAAAGTATTTTCTGATGATTGTTTCTATTTTTAATATGAAACTCCAACAAACATTATAGTAGACAATACATGTAGATTTAATCACTAGTTGCTGCTTCTCCTTTGAAGCAATAAGTGTACAGAGTTGGATCCGGGGGTGGGTGGGGGTGGGGCATAGGGGTCCCCCTTTTGGCTTGTTTTTAAATTATTTTTTACAAACAAAATATATATAATAGAAACAAATGGCTGCAGCCATTGTAAAAATGCCAGATAAAGGGGGTTGGGGAAGGGGAAATAACTTCTGACCCCTGACAACCAATATTGTACTTTACTACATGTATTTTTTTGCCTGGTGTTATCAACAATTCACAGCTGAAAACTTCAGATACATCACCAATTGCAGAGATGCAAATTTCTTCAGGATCACAAAGGAGTAATGATTCCTTCATCAAATAGTACTTCCAATGTAAATACATAGGACAATAGTAAATGCAAAGAGTAATTACAGTAATTTTAAATAGCACTATGAACAGCTGAAATGTTCAGTAGTACTTCTTAATGATTTAAAAATAGTAAAGGTTGGCATCTCTGCAATAATACCTCTGTCTTGAATACTGTATTTTCACATGACTGGTCCCCCTCACCCGACTGGCTGTACGTTCACGTCGTACAACTTTCTGTGCAGCAACAGATTATCATCGTTGCGATGAAATTGGAGATTTCCGGTGAAGAAAATATTACTAAGAATTCAAGACAGAGGTATAACAAAGCAATTGTTGACTGCTGTGATGTGGGACTTGATATTTTAACACCCCATGGGACTCAACATCACAGCAGTCAACAATTGTAATCAATTGTCAAGGATATTTATTTGTTCATCATATGGAAGTGGGCCACTGCATTAGAGAGTGTCAGTAGCTTTGGTGGTACCGGTGTGACTTTTCTCCCCCTTCCTTTCTCCGCCTTGGTCCCATCCGAGTTGATGCATGCGAATACCCTGGGGGTGGGGGGACATAACACAACATTAATTTGGATTATGGTAAGACAACATAGGGTAATGCAGCAAACGACAGGCAGTGAAATAGCCATTTGAACTGGTGTCAAATGTGGGCCATAACATCACTGGTTTTGATTTGGGATACTAGCCGCTGGAGGCCGGCCATGTAGCATGCATAGGCATTCGAAATAGTATTTCATACAGTCACACTATATTTAGTAGTAAACTGCACATGTGCTCCATCATTCACTCTGGAGGTAACACGTCACATCGGTGAAGCAAAGGCAAAGCTTGATATCGATTTACATCACGTCGACGCAAATGTATCTTATGATTAATTTATATCTTAATTGCTCTGAGGGGCTTGAATATGAGTCAAGGGGGTCACATGGGGGTTTATAATTACTTTTAGAACAACCTAACAAACAACACAGCTAGCTCGGCAAGTCTTCAAACTGCATTTGCAGTTAAACTATAGGCTCTAGGTTTAAATACTTTTTTATTTCGTCCCCTCCCTCATCACTGCAGCTCTGCCTACAAATAGAATGAAACAAACTTGCCTCTCAATATACTCCAGTGTTTGTGCTCCATCGTGGGGGTACATGATGTTGCACACGTAGAATGCTGCGAACATCTCTGCCAAAGCCTTCATGAAGTTTGTGAAGCTGTCATTTACCACACATCGGTCAATCACAAGCATGAAGCGGCTTGCTTCCAGCAATGTTTCACCTTTTAACAACACATAATTTAAATAATGGAAATAAAGTGAACATATTTTCCAAATTCTTGATCTTCATGACAAGAATTTAATTGATTCATATGCAGAGGATATGTTGAAGAAGTGTGCGACTGATACAAAAAACAAAAACAAATAAGTAATCCATCATTCATATAAGCCAGGCCTGTATGGGGTGGAATATTTCAACACCACCAGAATTATTGTAAACGGCTTGGGCTTGTCAACCTCATCAACAAATCTCCTCATACAATGTTAAACTCTGTTAGTGTTAGTGTTACAAGCACACACAGATGACCCACTACCTGAATGAGTACAGGCCTGATGCTTAATTCATTTGACACAAGTAAGCGGTCTTATCTAATGGGTATTTCAAGCCCTGCTTATAGATATTAATTAAACGTACTCACCACATACAACAAGACAGGGAGTCTTGGGCAGAGAAGCATTGCCTGTGACATCCGGGCCAACAGTGCCAGTGGTACTCTGTTAATTAAGAAATATGAAACGGAAATTAAAAGCAGGCCCAACCACTATCTGTTACCCTTGATCCTGCTCCTGGATCTTTTATCGATGTTAGCACAAATGCATTTATGACTTAATTATATTTCATGCTCTTTTACATGTGCATATAGTGATCACAATGATGTACCAGATATTTTACCACAAAGTTCACACGTATACATAAGTAGTGCATTGAGTGAAGGTGACTTAGCCTTAGTTATAATGTTATACGTATAAGGCCTAGTACTTAGTAGACGTTTTTCATTGCATTACGACTGACGTCCAGGGTATCAATGTCTCCTGCCATAGCGAAAATTTTTACAACAACATTTTTTCATATTTTTACCTGATGAAGGAAGCCAAAATCTCGCTTATGTATTCATTGTGTCTGGAACTAAAGATCGTCATGGGTTATTAAAAGTTAATGTGTCTTTAGGCACCTTATTTACAGAAAATAAATTTCAAATCCACGCTTTTGGAAGTGAACATCATGTACGAACTCTCTACAATCCCTACATGCGTGCGCGGGTACCGTGCACGCGCCTGGCTTATCAGTTGTAGGCCGGCGCGGCTGCCGGGTACCCGCGCACGCATGTAGGGATTGTAGAGAGTTCGTACATGATGTTCACTTCCAAAAGCGTGGATTTGAAATTTATTTTCTGTAAATAAGTTGCCTAAAGACACATTAACTTTTAATAACCCATGACGATCTTTAGTTCCAGACACAAGGAATACATAAGCGAGATTTTGGCTTCCTTCATCAGGTAAAAATATGAAAAAATGTTGTTGTAAAATTTTTCGCTATGGCAGGAAACATTGATACCCTGGACTCCGTCGCGTTGTACACAACGGAGGAGTCCAACCTGGGCTAGCCTAGTACTATTGCTATGCCTACACATAATTATAAACGTGGTGGCTATCTACATGTTATTTACAAACAAAACAATACCACAAGTAAAAATTTACACTGCAAATACCTCAAAAGTGACGCAAAAAACACTAATCACACCACCTCCGTGTACGTGAACAGTACAGCAGCTAGTCTTGGCCAAGACCAAGCTAGCCCGTTCATTTGTTCCGCGGCGCGCCGTCCGTATTATCTGGGATTATTGAGGGCGCCCTTTATTATCGCCATAATTCCTGGATCTCTTCCTCTAACTTGGTCTTGGCGCATCGATCACGTGAACCCGGAAAATTCCGAGGACATTCCAAGCATAGCTCAAATAGCTACTCGCCCCCGCATGCGCACTAAGTCGTTTTTGTTTAATGTAGTGTTCGATTATTATAGTCTGGTTCCCAGACCAAATATTTCTGACTATTTGTGATTTTTCATTTATTATTTAGCCGTTAATGTCACGTGACCAAAAACTGGAGGAATTGCTTAACGTTCGCGATGTTCGAGTGTTTCTAGGTATTTATAAAATAAAACTCACATTAGCAAAGGTCAACACCAGACGAAATGCCTAAGACTATCACAGTCATTGTAGTCATTGTGCTATTTTTGGGTAAGAGCCGTTAGAATTTGAATTGTTGCGTCGTCATAGCTACGCTGCTTGTATCGCGTCATTATCTATTTTTTTGTCGCCGGCGGCTACCTGACCTACACTACAATTTAGACGTATAGCCAAATGTAGCCTTGGTCAAGGCGTTCATCGTTACCCGTCCGTACGTACAGCGCAGCGGTAATCGGAGCTCAAACAACGACCTCACGCGGCCACTATTATATGCAAACTAACTGAAGCTACTTGAACGCCTTGGATCATTAGGTTTTTGGGGCGGTGCTCATTATGCTCATAGATTAAGCTGACCTTTATAGTCGTTTTCTTATTGGTCGATCGTTGCGTAGAAACTGCATAATTTGAGCTAGCGGTGAAAGGTCATAGCTAGCTCGCAAGTGTTTACGAACACCGCCATCGTTGACATATTTTATCGGAGAAAGTGATTTTTACGAAGGCTTGTAGGAATTACACATGAAGATTTGAACTGTCTTGCTTGATTGGTGAGGGTCGCAGTTATTTTCGCTCGTTTTGCTGGGTATTTTCTTGAATGTTGACAATGTTATGGTCAAAACTAGTTGTGTTTAGCTGCTTAGTTTTGAGTTTTCAACCGCGGTGACTGGAGAAGGCCGCGACTCTATTGAAACGTGTCGAACTCGGCCCTACATTATGTCGCACACATCTAATCCAGCTGATCTGAAAACCGTGGCTCGGTAAAACGCGGAACTCTTATAATAAAATGCCTTGCCGGCTGAATTTTGCCAAGAAAATAATCTGAGGAGTTATTGGGGATATAAGACACTTGTCCCTGTTTAAATTACGATATTGCGAACACTTTGAAGGTTGGTTCTGCAGCCGTAAACATGCCCCCTCCCCACAGCGTTGGACCATGCTTGAACCACAATGTGGCGATACTGCACAGACCAGCATGCCTGGGTTAATGCCGATTATGCGGCGATAAGAAACTGACCGAACACGCTGAAAACTGACGCAAACTGGCCGTACGTGCGAGCTCCGATCAAAATGGGGCTCAGGCTGCCTGAAAAATGACGGATTTCCCATAACCTGTCGGCAAATTCACAAAGACCACGAAGAAAGGATTCTAATGGCCTTTCGCTGCTCGGGTCTAAAATCTTCGAGGGATAATATTTTCGCTGCAAAATTCAAACAACACGACAGATCTTCGGACGAAAGACGACGCTGAATATCTGCCATTTTGTCTTAAATGTCATGCTGCATCAAATTTGATGACGTCGGGTTTCAACCGCGTTGTGATTGGACACTTCACATCTTAGCCCCGCCTATACTTATCTGTATTCGCATACGAGGTCATGCGCCACAAATGTGGCGCAAAATATAGGAAAAACATAAGATTTCAAAAACCCAATGATCCAAGGCGAAAAAGTAGCCTCAGTTGATTTGCATAAATAGTGGCCGTATGAGGTCGCTGTTCGCGCTGTATCTTTGCATGGGGCGCAAGCTAGCATGCAGCATAGAGCAAGGAACAGTGTATTTCTGGACGGATAACGACGAACTCGCCTTGACCAAGGCTAAGCCAAATGTGGTTTCTTACACGTCCGGTCAGGTAGCCGCCGGCGACAAAAAAATAGATAATGACGCGATACAAGCAGCGTAGCTATGACGACGCAACAATTCAAATTCTAACGGCTCTTACCCAAAAATAGCACAATGACTACAATGACTGTGATAGTCTTAGGCATTTCGTCTGGTGTTGACCTTTGCTAATGTGAGTTTTATTTTATAAATACCTAGAAACACTCGAACATCGCGAACGTTAAGCAATTCCTCCAGTTTTTGGTCACGTGACATTAACGGCTAAATAATAAATGAAAAATCACAAATAGTCAGAAATATTTGGTCTGGGAACCAGACTATAATAATCGAACACTACATTAAACAAAAACGACTTAGTGCGCATGCGGGGGCGAGTAGCTATTTGAGCTATGCTTGGAATGTCCTCGGAATTTTCCGGGTTCACGTGATCGATGCGCCAAGACCAAGTTAGAGGAAGAGATCCAGGAATTATGGCGATAATAAAGGGCGCCCTCAATAATCCCAGATAATACGGACGGCGCGCCGCGGAACAAATGAACGGGCTAGCTTGGTCTTGGCCAGGGGGGGGCGGAGGGGGGGCCCTTCGAGGCTGTGATTGCGAAACGCTGTGGTACCGTCCATTCTCAAAATAGGGGGGAACAATTTTCTCACTCGAAAAATAAAGAGTTTTTGGCATCCAATCTTAACATCTTGTCTTTTGTAGTTGTACAAGGTTGTTATTTACCTTAATGTTTATCATCCAATGACAAAAATTGTATTGAAAATGAAAAAAGCAGTCGAAAAAAATAAGCGTTGACGTACCGTTGATGCGCGTGGAGATTGTGCACAAATACTCAAACGACGTAAACAAATACCTCCCCTAAAAAGGGCAATAATAATCGATAAATTGTGAAAAATCGTGCTTTGACCCCACTCATTTTTTTCCATGGATACGTTAAAAAAGGATGTAGCAGTGATATACTGAATTTTTTAAAAAATCTGCCTGTGACCCCCTTGCGTTTTATCGTGTTGTTTTCGAACGAAAATGGCAGAAAATGACATCGCCCCAAACAAAATCCGTGTAGATCGTGCCTGTGTACCTGGCTTTGCGGACGTTGCATGAATCACTAAATGCGGAGAGCGATACACGGAGCAATCTGTACGTGTTTCAATGGTGCGCTTCGCGGTAGCGATCTATACGTATTTACTGTGTGAGATGTGTGGCTCATGAGCGTGGAAGAACGAATGAGATACATTTCAACGTTGGTGGCGCACTTTCTTGGGCCCCCCCTCCGCCCCCCCTGGTCTTGGCCAAGACTATACAGCAGCTAGTCTAGTCCTAGACTAGTCTAGCCCTAGACCCTTGTGTTATTTCGGCGCCCACCACGCGCGCAGATTCGTTAACGCTGTCTCTTTTTCAAATCCCGGCTTCGTGTGCGTTCTGGTCTCACGCATGCGTAGTTTACAAAATGCGGCTGGATCCATGTTCGCACTGGAGCCGACGTTTGACAAACGTACATGATTTTGGATTCCCCAATGGGTCTAGCACTAGTTGGCAATCAATTGTTAACTTTAACCTTAGTTTTCGACGAATCTCCCTCGCTTTTCCGAGGGATCCAATCAGCGACCGAGTTTGAGCCTCATCATGAATTATTCATTATACACAAATATAAGATACTGTGTGTGTGTTAGCCTTGGTCAAGGCGAGTTCGTCGTTATCCGTCCAGAAATACACTGTTCCTTGCTCTATGCTGCATGCTAGCTTGCGCCCCATGCAAAGATACAGCGCGAACAGCGACCTCATACGGCCACTATTTATGCAAATCAACTGAGGCTACTTTTTCGCCTTGGATCATTGGGTTTTTGAAATCTTATGTTTTTCCTATATTTTGCGCCACATTTGTGGCGCATGACCTCGTATGCGAATACAGATAAGTATAGGCGGGGCTAAGATGTGAAGTGTCCAATCACAACGCGGTTGAAACCCGACGTCATCAAATTTGATGCAGCATGACATTTAAGACAAAATGGCAGATATTCAGCGTCGTCTTTCGTCCGAAGATCTGTCGTGTTGTTTGAATTTTGCAGCGAAAATATTATCCCTCGAAGATTTTAGACCCGAGCAGCGAAAGGCCATTAGAATCCTTTCTTCGTGGTCTTTGTGAATTTGCCGACAGGTTATGGGAAATCCGTCATTTTTCAGGCAGCCTGAGCCCCATTTTGATCGGAGCTCGCACGTACGGCCAGTTTGCGTCAGTTTTCAGCGTGTTCGGTCAGTTTCTTATCGCCGCATAATCGGCATTAACCCAGGCATGCTGGTCTGTGCAGTATCGCCACATTGTGGTTCAAGCATGGTCCAACGCTGTGGGGAGGGGGCATGTTTACGGCTGCAGAACCAACCTTCAAAGTGTTCGCAATATCGTAATTTAAACAGGGACAAGTGTCTTATATCCCCAATAACTCCTCAGATTATTTTCTTGGCAAAATTCAGCCGGCAAGGCATTTTATTATAAGAGTTCCGCGTTTTACCGAGCCACGGTTTTCAGATCAGCTGGATTAGATGTGTGCGACATAATGTAGGGCCGAGTTCGACACGTTTCAATAGAGTCGCGGCCTTCTCCAGTCACCGCGGTTGAAAACTCAAAACTAAGCAGCTAAACACAACTAGTTTTGACCATAACATTGTCAACATTCAAGAAAATACCCAGCAAAACGAGCGAAAATAACTGCGACCCTCACCAATCAAGCAAGACAGTTCAAATCTTCATGTGTAATTCCTACAAGCCTTCGTAAAAATCACTTTCTCCGATAAAATATGTCAACGATGGCGGTGTTCGTAAACACTTGCGAGCTAGCTATGACCTTTCACCGCTAGCTCAAATTATGCAGTTTCTACGCAACGATCGACCAATAAGAAAACGACTATAAAGGTCAGCTTAATCTATTAGCATAATGAGCACCGCCCCAAAAACCTAATGATCCAAGGCGTTCAAGTAGCTTCAGTTAGTTTGCATATAATAGTGGCCGCGTGAGGTCGTTGTTTGAGCTCCGATTACCGCTGCGCTGTACGTACGGACGGGTAACGATGAACGCCTTGACCAAGGCTATGTGTGTGTACGTGTACACAAGACAGTGTACATGTACAACATTGTACATGTACAATGTACATGTATGTGATGGTGACTGTATGCACGTGCATTGCGCGAAATGTGCAGACTTTTAATAGCATTGTACATGTACGTGTGTCCGATCTTCCGGCAGTGCAAGCTAGCTACAGCCACCGGTACCGTACCGCGGGTCTGCCGCTGCAGCATCGCTATGTTATGATGCTTCAGCGCGGTGCGTTTTTTTGTATTCCAGTGTATCGAACGTACAGTACGTCAGTATTAGCCTCAAATCTAGTGAAGTCGTGCTTCATTTTGGCAAACAGTTATAATTACCTGCAAAAACTACCTTTCCCTGAAATAAAAGGGGAAATTTATGGTGGCTCTGCATGAAGGGACATAAAAGTCGTGAATTTGTTTGCGAGTAGTTGTGAAACTATTCGCGACTGGTTGTTAATATTTTTGCGACTGTTCGTGAATATGTTTGCGACTAGTCGTATAATTCGTGATTATTAGTGAATATTTTCGCTACTAGTCGCGAATTTTTTTCGCGACTATTGAAAATATTGACGACTATTCGCGAAAAAATATTTACGACTAGTCGCAAAAAACAAGTCGTAAACAATTCAGGACTCAAATTTGCGACTTGTCGTTAATTTATTTGCGACTGGTCGTAAATATTTTTGCAACTAGTCACAAATAATTTCACAACTAGTCGTGACAAAATTCGCGACTAGTCAAAAATTTTGTCACGACTAGTTGTGAAATTATTTGCGACTAGTTGCAAAAATATTTACGACCAGTCGCAAATAAATTAACGACTAGTCGCAAAAAACAAGTCGTAAAAAATTCAGGACTAGTCGCGAATTTTGTCACGACTAGTTGTGAAATTATTTGCGACTAGTTGCAAAAATATTTACGACCAGTCGCAAATAAATTAACGACTAGTCGCAAAAAACAAGTCGTAAAAAATTCAGGACTAGTCGCGAATTTTGTCACGACTAGTTGTGAAATTATTTGCGACTAGTTGCAAAAATATTTACGACCAGTCGCAAATAAATTAACGACAAGTCGCAAATTTGTCGCGAAAATGTTCACGACTTTTGATATCCCTCAGGGCCACCATATAAATTAGTAGCCCCAGTCCCACTAAAGCCGGATATGCTACGGATCGCCCCGGCCCGCCTCGGATGACCCCGGATGAAACTACGTTTGATCCGGGGTGGTCCGGGAAGGCAATCAAAAACAAAGTGACATGTTCCCCGATCCTACTACGGTTCTACTACGGTTTGACTACGGTTCTGCCACGAATGGGCCCGGATCACCCCGGTTCAAGCCTGTTTTTCCCCCATGACCCCGGATGGTCACGGATTCACTACGGTTCCGCCACGGTTTCACTACGGATGCGCCACGGTTCATCCCGGATGTGCCACGGTTCACCCCGGATGACCCCGGATACACTAGGGTTCATCCCGGTTCATCCGGGAAATACCGTGGTGACACCGTAGTGAATCCGTGGTGATCCGTAGTGGAACCGTAGTGGAACCAACTCCCGTTTGATCCCAGATAAACACGGTTACACTACGGTTACGCTACGGTTTATCCCGGATACACTAGGGATCATCACGATCGCACTACGGTTTCACTACGGTTCTTCGCCGCCCCCCTCTCCCTTCCCGGATGGCCCCGGATCACTCCGGATGCTAGATGCTGATCCAGGGTGACGCTCGACTTCCTGGACTCACTACGGATGTCCCCGGATGGTCCCGGATGCATGGCCCCGGATAGTCCCGGATTATCACGGTTTGACTAAGGTTCCACTCCGGATGACCCCGGATATGAACCGTAGTGCATCCGGGTTGATCCGTAGCGTATCCGGCTTTCGGTGGGACTGGGGCTTTGGAGGTTTTCACCATAGAGCAAAGTTGTTTCAATTTAACAAATTCACCCGAAATAAACGCCGGGGCAGCTATGATTTGCTGTGTCAATGTACATGTAAAGTACATGTACATGTACTGTATGGTGCGAAATACGGTACCCTCTGGAGACGTGAACACAATGGGGACAATGGAAGTAAAAAGGTCTCCAAAGGGTGATTTATATTTAGGTCTCCATTAGGAATTTCACGAATTAGATTTTTGGATTGTACTTAAATTACTCAAAAGCTAGGGTTAGGATGTGGGTTAGGGTTAGTGTTTGGGTTAGGGTAGGGTATATTGGTTGGAAATTTCAACCCAGGAAAATAATTGTGGTTAAAATGGGAGCATTTTGAAAAAAGTGCTCGACTTTCTAACCATTTTGTACACGAGAACATGTCTCCGTCCACAGTGATACAAAAATGCGAATACATGTACATGCACATCACGGCCGGGTCAATCGCGGCGTGTAACGTTTTGCGTAACCCTCGCACGAATTTGCCTATAACCGTCCATCATTATCACGTGATATGAATAATGCATATATTACAATAGTCTGACCACGCCCCCTGTGTGCCAACTTGTCCAAGACCTTCGAGTGAGTCCACTGAGTTCGCGGGTGCGATTCGTCTGTAGATAGCGCCCTCTATAACATCGGTGGTTTGTGTCATCGCGGAATAAACAACACGAAGGTCTTGGAACCAAGACTATACAGCAGCCGGCCCATGCGTCAATATAATGTGCGCGCGCGGCGCCTCGCCGGCCGGCCCAGTACTTGATACTTTTGTTAACTGGTACACGTTCCGCCGGCGTGCAGTCGGATCGTTTGGGTCTAAGTACTACATACCTACGTGTGCCGTGCACCATGTATCACTTGCGCGGGGAGATTTTGGCGGGCTGCCAAAGTTGTCGGTTAGACTCACTGACCTCTATACATGGACAGATCATCCATTGTTTCATTTTGAAGTCGGCATGCAGAGAAGTGCAACATGGCGGACCCACGAAGTCACTCTGTGAGCCAATGAAATGTCCAGGTGTAGAGTTCAGTTGGTTGGTAAATCCACTGACCTCTACAACTGGACATTTAATTGGCTCACAGCAGTGACGCCATGTTGCACTTCCAGTTCGCGCCGACTTCAAGTGTTAGCACAGCAGAATATGGACAATGATCCGTCCAGGTGTTGAGGTCAGTGGTTAGACTAGTGTATAATGTAACAAGTCTCGCGCCTCTGAACGATGACTTCATTGCGAGATTAGAAGCGTACGCGTTGGGACCACTGACCTCTATACATGGACAGATCATCCATTGTTTCATTTTGAAGTCGGCATGCAGAGAAGTGCAACATGGCGGACCCACGAAGTCACTCTGTGAGCCAATGAAATGTCCAGGTGTAGAGTTCAGTTGGTTGGTAAATCCACTGACCTCTACAACTGCACATTTCATTGGCTCACAGCAGTGACGCCATGTTGCACTTCCAGTTCGCGCCGACTTCAAGTGTTAGCACAGCAGAATATGGACAATGATCCGTCCAGGTGTTGAGGTCAGTGGTTGGGACCAATTAGCCTCTGTCATGAAATGACGAAAATCAACCGAAGAGGGCGTTTTGCGGAAATTTGTCAATATGGCTTTCGAGCTCGCGCGTAAAACTAACGTAAGTAGCCATACCATGGAGGAAAGACAACAGATAGTTAATGAATTGCGGGGAAATACTTAATAAAAAATGGCCAATCATAAAACTAGATTTTCTTTCCTGCACTTGAAAAGACCCGCCGTGTATTTATGCTCCTTAGAAAACCGGTTAGGCCAAATTAACATTTAAACAAAACAAAAAATTCAGTAGCACTGAACTGAAGCTTTATTTGAAAGCCATATTTGAATGCCATACAGTAAACAAACAACTTGATACATGTACAAGCAATATTATTTTTGTATTTTTAATTATTTACACACAAGCACTTGGTTGGTTCACATAATTACTAGGCCTATATGGACGTTAAACCTCAAAATTCCTGATCCTGCAATGTTAATTTAAAAACCAGTTTTAAATACTGTCACATTAAATGTACAGACGCCTGTGAAATCTAGTAATATTTTATCCTTTTATTGACTGAAACCTGACATTAAAAGAAGTTCGTAAATATTAAACTTGGATTTTCCAAAAATTATTCAATTCGAGCGATTCACAATACATAGAAGCTGCCGTTGGAGGCGCAAATCCTGCTATACCCGCAGTGCATCATGGGAAAAAGTCGACATCAGTTTGAAAAACGGTATTCATTTTGCATGAACTCATCAGTTTTTAAGTCTTTTTGGACGCGCACGACTAAAGTTCCAATTTTTTTCTGCAAATAACAATGTTTTAATCAACGACGCTTCCGGATACATTTATGTTTGTGTTGTACCTCGCGTGAACAATGAAGAATATATATTTCACTACAGTATGATGTACGGAAGAAGTCGACCGTAAAGTTTAAAAGTGGCTCTTTTGAGTCAAACGCTTGGTGGCGCACTGCATTGTGAATCGCCCGAATTGCGCCACGACCAATTAGGGAGCACTCGGTCGATTGTGTGCACAATTTCTGGACGCCACCGTTTTGGGTTTTTTCGGACTAAGCTTACACCTAAATTGTTAACAGAGGGTAAATAGCAAGCATTAATAACATTAACATGGTAAAGGTACAATGAATTTGCAGTTTGTCAACAAAGAAGTATGGCAACATTGCATGAGGAAAGTCGGCCCAACACTAACTGTTTATAAACAATGTAAACGTCGAAGTACAGCTATAGCTCTCCCAAAGGTCGAGTTGTCTCAACAGGCGAGTTGTCTCAACGGGCGAGTTGTCTCAACGGTCGACTTGTCCCGAGTCGAGTTGTCTTAACGGTCGACTTGTCTGACATCCGCTAGCTACGCACGTACGTATATAGCGCAGCACGCTTTCACAAACTGACCATTTTTTCAGTCGCTGTTTCTTTTTCTTTCGTAATTTTACGGTTTTGGATGACATTTAGCCTTATGCCTACGGTTTATCCTTTCGAAATAACCACAGCCTTTAGAGCTCCGTCGTAAGCCATAAAGTTCTGACATCGACGACACACGTGTTGCTGTTGGTAAGCGCCGCCATTTTGACAATTTTCCTCGCGTTGACCTTTTAGAAAGGTCATGACAGAGGCTAATGGCCCCCGAAATGAATACGCGCGAGACTTGCAGTTGCACGGTCAAGTATGTGATGTGAATTTGGAAAGTACATGTACTTTATTTATAATAGGATTTCATAGAGCTGTTAATACATGTATTAAATGGGCGGATCACGCCCAGAGTGTCATTTGCCCGGAGAGGGGAGTAGCATAATGAAACGGCCCATTCCCATGATTTCTTGTTGCCATTTTCCCGGGGGGAGGGGAGGGGGGGCTAGGCTAAACTAGATTTGGTGTTATGTAGTGTTGTAGGCCTAGGCTAGGCCTAGGCTTCATCATATCACGTGGGAAATATCTTTGGCCAAAGCCCGCTTATTTGCAATCGTAAATAGCTCCTTGAATTACATGTACATTCACACACTTTTATTGCCCGTGTATACAGTAATACACTCAACAAAACATTAACCAGGATCTTACTGTATTTTGCCACAGCAGTTTAATGTAAACGGATTGTACAATAATTTACTGTTTTATTTACTATTTTATTTACAGTATCTCTGCTGTAATTAACATTCACAGTAAAATACTGTTTTAAAGCCAGTAATTACTGTTAACGTTAACTCTATGGTGCCGTAAACGATTTTTTACAGTAACATACTGCACTATTTTATAATGCAGTATGTTACTGTAAAACAGATCGTTAACGGTATCACTGTACACTACAGTTAACTACTGTAATGACTGGCGTCAACATTATTTTACTGTGAATGTTAAATACAGCAGAAAGATTGTAAATAAAACAGTAAATAAAACAGTAGATTACTGTACAATTAATTTACAGTAAACTACTTAGGTGAAATACAGTAAGATACTGCAATTTTCGCAATATTAAACGACAGCAATTTAATGTAAACTAATTATACAGTAATTTAATGTTTCATTTACTGGTTTATTTACAGTATCTCTGCTGTAATTAAAATTCATAGTAAAATACTGTTTTAAAGCCAGTAATTACAGTGGTTAACTGTATGATGCCGTAAACGATGTTTTACAGTAACATACTGCATTATTTTATAATGCAGTATGTTACTGTAAAACAGATCATTTACGGCAGCGCTGTATACATACAGTTAACTACTGCGATGACTGGCTGTTAAACAGTATTTTACTGTGAATGCTAATTACAGCAGGGATAATGTAAATAATACAGTAAATAAAACAGTAGGCCTACATTACTGTGAAATCCATTTACAGTAAACTACTGTGGTGAAATACAGTAAGATACTGCAATTTTTACAGTATTATTTTACAGTGTACCAATCAGATCATTGCGCAAAGCGATGAACACACCCCCGGCTGATTTTTTCTTCGTAACTCTGTCCTTACGGAAAGCCGTGAAGTTACTTGGAAAAACTTCACTGCTGAAAACGCTGTCGTCCAGCCATGACTCTGTTCCAATAACAACATGTGGTCGGTGAGTGTCAATACAAGTAGCAAACGATTCCTTCTTGGACCTGAGACCCTGACAGTTTATGACGAGAAATCTGAGGTAGTCATTTTGTAACGGGATTAGCGTTACTTTACAGATTCGGATGACTAATATGACGCACAAGACCATGAGGATTATTGATGTTTAAACACAAACACGAACTGGTTTATTCACAGACGTGCGATCAGCGCACAGGAGCCATCTTGCCAACCACGGCATGGTTTTACCCACAATGCACTTTACATAAAGTATGGAGAGCATAAAGTATGGAAGGCACAACTGGTCAATATTAGGTATATGTATAATATGCCGCTACACTCCCCCCTCCTAAAGTGACGTGAGAGTGATATTACTTCTCTAGATTCACACTTAAAGTTATGGTATAATGACATCAACCTAGTCAGTTGTTTTCAATTTGAATAAATTGTAATAAAGGCAAAATCAAGTGTTAAACTTAGTGTCACTTTGATCACAATAAACTGCAGTGAGCATGGGTGCTCCATAAGGCAATAAAGTAATTATAGTCAGTCAATCATGATTATGATGATTGTTCAGCACAATTTCAGTGTTCATTTCTTGATCCTGGTGATCAGATCACGGCATTGGTTTGGTTGGTTGGTTGGAGGACAAGATGAGTCTTGTGTGCTGACCAAGTTCAACAGCTCAAGGGGGCTTGAACTCGAAGATACAGATGACGATCATCTTGACATCAACAGGAACACGAAGGGTTTAGGCAGACTAAACCAGCACTCAGCAGCTAGTGCAGCACACAAACAGCTTACAGTTACAGATGTACTACAACATCAACACGAATAATGTCATTAGGTCATGTGAGAGCACGGGGGCTCCTCACGGGGCGTGACGGGCGAGGGTTCAGGGGAATCTCCTCTTGCCACAGGTAGATCGCTACTCAGCTCACAGCCACAGCAGCTAATTGACGTGACGGAAACGTGGCCCGGCAGGCGGTCCTTCCACGTTGTCACAACTTGTCAAACGTTCTTGCGAGTCGAACTCACGAACCTATGCCGACGACTTGTCAGTGTCATTCAACATTACAGACGAAGCATATACGAACTCGTTTGCAATAACAATTGCAATAACAATGTCCACAGTTTTGGAGAACCAACATTACAGCAGCAAAACAGCAGAGTAGAAGACTCACAGACTGATCCAGTCAGCATGTATGTTTAAAGTCGAACCCGCATATGCAGTGTGTGACATGTATGGATTCGCCGACACAAACAACAGCAAACAGTTCACACCAAATCTCTAAAAATCTCACGAATCACAAGTCATCCTGCCGACTACGCCAGTGTAACGGGATTAGCGTTACTTTACAGATTCGGATGACTAATATGACGCACAAGACCATGAGGATTATTGATGTTTAAACACAAACACGAACTGGTTTATTCACAGACGTGCGATCAGCGCACAGGAGCCATCTTGCCAA
The DNA here is from genome assembly GCA_037893245.1 of Crossaster papposus. NCBI lineage: Eukaryota > Metazoa > Echinodermata > Asteroidea > Velatida > Solasteridae > Crossaster > Crossaster papposus. The sequence continues at coordinate 171,683 of JBAIAA010000388.1, read as the reverse complement.
CCACGGCATGGTTTTACCCACAATGCACTTTACATAAAGTATGGAGAGCATAAAGTATGGAAGGCACAACTGGTCAATATTAGGTATATGTATAATATGCCGCTACAATTTGTAACTTTCTTACTTTTATGTTTGTTGCTTTTTTCTTGTGAAATTGGTGAGGAGGCAGCCTTCGGAGAACCAAGCTGCGTGTTTTCATCAAAACGAGGACGCTATGCTAGTAAAACTGTCTGTAAATTCAACGGAACTACTAGTCTTGTTTGCAAGACAATCTAATCGCGGTATGCTAGGCCGCCGTGTTTGTAGAGATAGAGGGCGCCTACATCGTCTTGTAAAAAAGACTATAGATGTACATGTACACTAGGTGCATTTTAGATCACAATATTTAAATGCTCGGTATACAGTAATGGGTTTTATGCCACATGTGGTTAGCTTTACCATGATGATGTTTACATCAATTGCCGATTTATTCGTTTAAACACGCTGCGTGATCGTTATAACGAGGTGATGCTCGCTTCGTCCATCTTGTTTTAAGACCTTGGACAACTCAATTTAATACTTGTTAATGCATTTTAAGGCCTTAAATTGAGAAAAGTCAATTTAAGAGAGTTTTAAAGACTTTTTAAAGACCCGCAGATACCCCGTTTTAGTCAAATAAAACATACACAATGAAAATTCGAATTACATGTATTATTATTATTTATTTGGCCATACAACAAAATAAGAAAATACATGCACTTTTAGTTTTATAACATTAACAGATATATATACAAAATAAAAATAATAATCAAGTATTAATTAGTAAATAATAGAAACACAATGGGATAAAATTAGGACAAAAACAGAAAGTAAACAGGGAAAAGGACTAAAGCCAAACAAGCTGGCTGGGATAAGCATTATACACATTATACCTTTGGCAACTTTCCAAAAGGTAATCAACCAAATTGTTCAAAAGCTTCCATGTGTACATATATTAATGACCAAGTCTAAATTAAACTCCCTGTGAAATTATTCCTCCTGGCATGGTAGCATTTTGAAGAAAACAATAAAAGTAAAATAAAATAAGAATAGTAGTTGATTCAAAATCGAAATCTTAAGATATATATCTTGTTATAAAAAAATTAAAAAAACATTGACAGTGCTGTAACTTCGTCAGGTTGATAGTTGTCAAGCACCAATCGTTAAATTGTTATAACTGTTGCTGCTTCAAAAGATAAAAATGCACAACTGACAAATGGTATCTTATAACTGTAAATGGTAGTAAAATACAAGTTTCATCCACAACAAAACCCCTAAGAATGATAAATGCATATCTTTATATTGTATTCATGTCTTTCTCTTAGATTAAAGGTAGTATACACCATTGGTCATTGCTTGAATTATCATGAATGAGTAGATTTGGGGGGTTGTATTTATAGTAAATATCGTTTAACTGAGCTGTCCGAAGTTTTAGAATTATGGATGCCGAGAAAAGTACGAAAAACAGCGTTTTTTTTCAACCGGCATCGAGCAGTTATTCTTATGTTATCTTTGTTTTTTCGCGCTCGCCGTCCAGCGATCGCGAGTTTTTCATTATAAAATTATATTTTTCGGAAGAATTACAGGATATCTAGCGCAATCATTTTGCTGGATGCCCAGAATCAACATTTACTTTCAGATGAGTAAGATATTTCTTAATAATTCGGTAGTAAATATTTTCGATATCTGCAAATGGTGTATACTACCTTTAGGAAGTCTGAATTCAGATAAAAGTCTGACAAATCTCATGCCTGCTTTTTATAAAAAAAATATTCTAGGCATGGACAAGTCAAACAATGTCTTGCGGTAGAACAAAGAAAAATGAAAGAAATTGACTCGTGTCTGAAATATTTTACCCCACAGAGTATTATAATTTGTTCTGTGGTCTTCCCAATTTTAACAGTCACTCAAACAAGACAAACCATTACTTTCTCAGAAATGAGGCTACCATCATTCCATAGTAGCTTGGGTGACAGTTTGCATATACTTGGGGCGTCCACACATCGAGTGATGCCTTTTTCATCAATCCATGCAGCATGACTAGTCCTGTGTACCCACAGGACAGGGCCTTGTCGGCATACTTAGCAGCTGTGGACACCAGAGCGGCTTCATCCAAGGTGTTCGCCCATAAACCACAGGCCTGTTGGAACAAAGGAGATACATTGTACACACCCAACCCTGCTAAAACCAACATGATCCAACTATTTGACATTGGGCCCTGTTGAATTTAGCAGGAAAGTCATTTTAGCATATTCCAAAAAGCAGTGGGAGGAGGTAATACAAATCGGTTTGTACAGTTTGTTAGGCGGGACACTGTTGATCTTACTTGGTCAAAAGGCTCAGCCGCAGTTGAATATCCATAGGGGCCGTCTTTATCGTGTGTATGGGCGAGATCAGAACTGATGAGGACTACAATGCGTTGCTGTAGAAGCAAAAGCTTATCATAAAGCAATGCTCCTGAAATACGTAAAAAGTATCTCTTAGGAATTTCATTCACACACAAAATAAGGCCAAATAAGGCACACATCCTTTTTTGCTGCTGCTTAAAAAAAAAAAATTCCCAATATTTTAAAATAAAAAAACACCAAAAATTACAAACATTTGAGTCATTTTCACATCACCACTTTTTTTTCTTGTGCAGTCTTTTGGAGTGTAGTGCACATGGGTGCTGTCTAATTATTATAATATTATGCGACACTATATTATTCTGCCTTGAAGTCTATACAAAAAAAGTGTCCCATCTTCCTTTTTTTCAAAAAGTTCAGGTGAGAAGCTATTTCTTTTTATTTGGTACAGGTTCAGGTTCCAACAGGACTGTCATGGCCACTGAGCATCAAACTCAACATGATCATGGCTTGTGGAGTGCGTGTCCATAGGCGAGACACTTTGTCACAAGCTGCTTCTTTCCTCCAAGAAGTTAAAGATACCTCTAAGGACACAGATGGTACATCGTAGTTGATAGCTGCTTTGTGCTATGAAGCTGGATACTCTTCGGGGAGCGGAGATCATCTTTGGAATGTTTCATTGGCACATTAAGCAGGGGTAATAATGATGATGTACATGTAGCACATACAGGAGCCCGACTGCCCGAGTCATGGTGCACTTAGGGGTGGCGTCCCTAAACAAGCGGTTCACCAACACTGGGCTAAATCAATTTGGATTATTCTTTCTGGTATTTAGGGTAACCTAAAACGACAGGCCTCTTGCCAACCAGTCCAGATGTGAAACTACATGTAGCTGACCAAGAAACCAATCAACCGATCCATTGTGTAAGTGTGGATTGTGTGCAATGAAGCATGAACATTTGACACACCATTCTGAAGTGGTTGGCGAGGCTACTGTTTGGGAAATGTTTGACTGGTATACATGCAATTTTGTTTCTGAGCAAGGGCGGGAATATCTATCAGCGACTGGCTTGTAGCATGCAAGGCCGGAAATATTAGGGTGTGCTACCCACAGCAGCCGGCCTGAACCCATCTCGCATCGAGGTTCGTAAAAAATAATCTTGCAACTGGGCCCGGTCAATGTTAAAATAATCCTGGCAGGAACAAATTAGGATACCAAAACAAAACAAAAAACCTAACAAAATCAATCACAATCCACTTGTAAACGACAAAGTGTTTGTGAACAATGATTGCTGATAGCAAGTGGGGGAAGGACTGAACTCAGATTCCCCTATAATTTTCAAAAAGCAAACACAGCAAACCCCCAAACATGCTTACCAAGATGCAGTAATTCTGGGATCATTTGGACACTGTCATTGTAGCGTCGGCTAGGCTGAGAGATGATAGCTACCTTCATTGTTTCTAGGCTCGGAATAAAGGACAGAGGGATAACTTCACCCCATCTGTTGAATATTCAGAAATAAAAATTTAGCTCCTAACATACATAATTGATGTACAAACTAGTATGAGATACAGAAATAAGGTCATATCCCAATAAGCCAGTTCGGTATTAGAACTGCGCATGTGCATGTAAATGTTTGACAATTATTCTTTTGAGAAAAATATTCTGTTGTACATGTATGCATACAAAAGCATAGCGGGTACCAGAACATTTACAAAGATCATCGTGTTCTGAAGTGTTTTTAGTGTTTTGTGTGTTCAAACTTTTGTTTGAAGAACATTTTCAATGGTCTTTTCGATTACACAAAAAACTGCACACAACGTAAATTCGGTTACCACGTCCCCCAAAGTCTTGTGTGCATATATCTGCCACGTTTATCTAAAGAGAAAAGTTGGCGCATCTTGTTGTGCACATGCGCAGTTGAAATACTGAACTGGCTAATATTACAGTACATGTACTTGACTACAACCAGCAGTAGTTAAAAGCAGTAGCCAAGTGATTCAGATGAAGCCTCGAGACGATGGAAAGAACTATTTCAGTGCAACTACTGCTTAACCTCAATAGTACTGAAGCCATCAATTTCAATACAAATGCCACATAACACCCCAAAGTAATTGAGGTAAAAGCTGCAGGTCGTGGGTTCAAGTCCAGCCTGGGACGAGGTGCGCGTGCCCTTGGGCAAGGCACTTTGTCACTAGTTGCTACCTCCACCCAGGTGTAAATGGATCTGTGAGGGCAGATGAGACGGTTGTGATTATTGTAGCTGCTTTGCGCCGAAATGGCTGCATTGAGCTGTATACTCCCCAGGGAGCTGAGATGGTATTTGGAATGTTTTGTGGGCCGAATGACCGGGGTAAAAATGATACAGCATCTTGTATTTTTAGGCAATTTGGCGCTATATCAATCCAGTTGTTAATATTACCTAATTTTTTTGTTTTATTTACGCACTAGATAAGAGATCTTATGCCTATTTGTTGGAACAACTCAGTCAAGCTGCAGTTCGAAGAAGAGCTGCCTTCTGTAGCAAAATCTTCACAGTCATGCCGATCTGGTTGAGATGTTTCTCCAGGGACCTAGAAATGGTACCCAGGGCCCCAACAACAACTGGAATGACCTTCACCTTGACCTTCCACAACTTGCAGAGTTCCCTCACCAAATCCTGGTATTTTAACACCTTCTTTTCTTTTCTTACCAAGCCTGGTATCGCCGGGCACTGCCACATTTATAATGTGGCACATCTACACATTCATGTAGGACATAGGATAACGCATAGGATAACGCATAGGACAACAACATTTAACCGCCTATGGCCGACCATTGTTTAAAAACATTTCCCCAAATACTGTATCTAATTTACCAAATTTAATTGGCCATATTTTGTTTGAAATCTGGTACACATCTGTAAATGTTGCATATTAGCTTAGCTTTTAAGAAAAAAGAAGAATTTTTTTTAACATTTCACCTGAGTGGAAAGGGCTCCTCTGCACCACCAGGTGGACCAAAGGCACTCAGCCCACTGACCTTCTCTCCCAACTTGCTCAGCTCTCGGACAAGACCGTGGCTGGACACACTATCCAAATTCACCTCTAATCTATAAGGGCCATCGTAATTATCCGTGTCCGCAGTGCCATAACCCTTAGGGTTCAGGTAAAATTGGAATTTGGTCAGATCAGCGATTCCATGGGGCGTGCTCAGGAGAATCAGGTTCGGTTTCAGGCTCGAGATCATTTCGCCCACCAGTTTGGCCGAATCGTGCACGAGCCAGGCCTCTTCCCGTGCCGTTTGATTGCTGGTGTTGAAATGACTTGGGTCAAAGCCGATTCCCCCGTGAGGTAGAACAAAGGCACCCACAATCTCACCCGCTGAACTCATTGCTAACATATTGAAAGCAGTAGAGACAAGAGTACACATAAAAAGTACTTGGAGAAAGATTGATGCCATTGTTTGTGGATGGACTTATATCGTGAGATCCGTCACCACAGCAGACTTTGATGTTTATTCACTCAGCATGTTGGCGATTGGGGAAATTAGAATTTTCTGCATTAAAAAGTAAAAAAGCAATGTACAACATACAGAGTAATACAGAAGTGAGTTTAATAATTTATTGGCAGTGGATATTTGACTGCAAAGCGGTCCCCATCTGTTTTTTTCAAGTATGGCAGTCACTGAACATAGCTAGTATGTTCAATGTTCATGTACACATAATTATGATAATAGAGGTACTGCGATAATAGACATTGGTGGCGCTATTTTCGTGCCCAGAATGACCTCAGTTTGTGTTACCACATAGCACAAATTCAAAGGGCACGTGGAGTGATTCTTTTTTTCCCCACTGTTTTGTGATTGGACTGCAGCTCAAAGAACACCATCTTTGTTTTGTTCATAAATTTTCAAAGTTATGGATTCCTCAAAACAGCAATGCCGCCACAGTGTGTGTAAATTTCCTTTACGTTAAACACAATATCAACCGAGTCTGACGGGTGTCTCTAAATGTACCTTTTTGTTAACTTTAAAGTAGTCCGAGTTTATACTGGACTCTAGTTATCGCTTGTTTAACATTTGGACATCATCTGGCGCTACTAGATGTAGCGCCAGATGATGTCCAAACAAGCGATAACTAGAGGCCAGTAACTCGGTCTAAGTTAGTCTTGGTCAACTGGTCAAGACCAAGCTAGCCCGTTCATTTGTTCCGCGGCGCGCCGTCCGCATTATCTGGGCTTATTGAGGGCGCCCTTAATTATCGCCAGATTCCTGGATTTCTTCCACTAGCTTGGTCTTGGCGCAAGCGTCACGTGAACCCGGAAAATTCCGAGGACATTCCAAGCATAGCTCAAATAGCTACTCGCCCCCGCATGCGCGCTAAGTCGTTTTTGTAATATGTAGTGTTCGATTATTATAGTCTGGTTCCCAGACCAAATATTTCTGACTATTTGTGATTTTTCATTTATTATTTAGCCGTTAATATCACGTGACCAAAAACTGGAGGAATTGCTTAACGTTCGCGATGTTCGAGTGTTTCCAGGTTTTTATAAAATAAAACTCACATTAGCAAAGGTCAACACCAGACGAAATGCCTAAGACTATCACGGTCATTGTAGTCATTGTGCTATTTTTTGGTAAGAGCCATTAGAATTTGAATTGTTGCGTCGTCATAGCTACGGCTACGCTGCTTGTATCGCGTCATTATCTATTTTTTGTCGCCGGCGGCTACCTGACCTATCACTACAATTTAGACGTATAGCCAAATGTGGTTTCTTACACGTCCGGTCTTATTCCTCCATGGTCCGTATGCATTCGTCGCAATCTCTTAAATGTGGTTCAAAAAGTCGCCCAAATCCACAGAAATATTTAACAAAATACCTCAAAATCCCCTAAATCGCCTTTCATATGTGTCCAAGATCAACTTTCAAGGTTTCGGTGATATTCGCAAACAATTTCTGACCTGCAAGTCAAGGAAATTCGACGACAATATGCAAAGTAGTGTGCACTGTTGGTCGCCATCTTCAAAAGTGACACCTTGTTTCCGGATACGGTGGCCCGGCCGGGACATAATCGGTGGTGAATATTTATTTTGCAACGTTGTGAATTTATTCACGAATGGTTGTAAATAATTTTTTGGCGTCATCAATTTTTACGACGTGGCAAAAATATTCACTAGTCGTAAAAATTTACGATGCCACAAATTATAATACTTATAATTATTTTCTTGGCAAAATTCAGCCGGAAAGGCAGTTAATTATCAGAGTTTCGCGTTTTCCGAGGCACGTTTTTCAGCTGGATTAGATGCGTGCGATAAATGTAGGGTCGAGTTCAACACGTTTCAATAGAGTCGCGGCTTTCTCCAGTCACCGCGGTTGAAAACTCAAAACTAAGCAGCTAAACACAACTAGTTTTGACCATAACATTGTCAACATTCAAGTAAATACCCAGCAAAACGAGTGAAAATAACTGCAACCCAATCAAGCTAGACAGTTCAAATCTCCATGTGTAATTTATACAAGCCTTCGTAAAAATCACTCGACTTTCTCGAGATGCAATCAGACGTATGAAGCTCAATTCCGTGTTTACAACCATGCACGTTTCAATGGGAGCTCAATTCCGGTGGTTGTAGCTTCATACGTGTGAAGCTTTTATATGGTTGAATATGGTTGTGGTTGTAGCTTCATACGTGTGAAGCTTAACCAAAATTATTGGTAAATTATGCACCTAAATAATCTCATCTAGATAGGGTCTTATAGAAAAAGGTAGAAAAGTTGTGTATACGAAAAACTAGGGACTGTATACAATTAACTAGGGACTGTATCCATATTGTTTGGTGAATTATATGGCTGTCAACTGTCGTTGGTCTCCATACGTTCCGCGCGTATTAAGTTTCCCCTGTCTGTGTCGGGAACCAGTTATATCCCATTGAAACGTGCATGGTTGTAAACACGGAATTGAGCTTTATACGTCTGATTGCATATATGCCTCACTTTCTCCGATAAAATATTATGTCAACGATGGCGGTGTTCGTAAACAATTGCGAGCTAGCTATGACTAGCTATGACCTTTCACTGCTAGCTCAAATTATGCAGTTTATACGCAACGATCGACCAATAAGAAAACGACTATAAATATCAGCTTAATCTATTAGAAAAATGAGCACCGCCTCCAAAATCTCAACTTAATGATTGATCCAAGGCGTTCATATATCTTCAATTAATTTGCATATAATAGTGGCTGCGTGAGGTCGTTGTTTGAGCTCCGATTACCACTGCGCTGTACGTACGGACGGGTAACGATGAACGCCTTGACCAAGGCGTACAGATAGAGACCATGCAGTCATGCCTACAGTGTCTGAGAGGGACACATGGGGAGAGTGGCTTCTGTCTGTGCACAAGGAGATCCCCAAGCACCTGTGGCGGGACTATCAACGGGAGACGTTCGAGGTAGCCATGCGGTACGTCCAACGGCCAGCCACCTCCACTGCCAGCGCCAAAGCCGTTCCACAGGGCCGGGCGCATGCATTCACGCAGCAGCAGCAGTATGGCGAGCTGCGGCAGTACCAGCAGCAGTATGGCGAGCTGCGGCAGTACCAGCAGCATCCGGCGATGCAGCATCAGCACCCACACCAGCAGTTTGCGGCCACTGCGCAGTTTGCGGCCACTGCGCACTTCCCGCCCCCCACTGTTCAAGTGCGACAGCCAGCACCCTCGCCCAGACCACAGCGGGTATTTAATTGTGATCTTTGTTTGGTACTTTGTATATCACTCGTAATAGTCAACCAAAAGCAAAAAAGTTTTCCTAGCAAGTATTGAATTTTATGTTTTATTCTCTTGAATTTTTTCTCAAACTTTGTGTGCACATTGCAGTTTTAATAATTGACTCATATTAATTTAAATAAAAAATGTGCACTATGTTCCAGGTGGCCTACATGCAGGGGACCGGGACCCCGAGTTCCTCGTTCTCTCTCGGTGGACCGTCTGCAAATATTATTTGTCCAAACCTAACTGGCAGATGTCATGAATTATTCAGTAGTTGCATTGATGACTGTACAGCACTTAGGTTCTGGGTCTCTTTTTTCCTTTAAATTAAAAATACTTAAAGATATCAATTTGACTAGGAAAAACGAGGTTACCTACGGCAGGATTCGAACCAGGGATCTTTAATCCATAGCCCATCCCACTATCCACTACATTACGTATAGCAGCTCGACAACAGCTGTTCTTTAAAGTGATTTAATGTAACTATTTAACTAAATAACAACAATGCTGTGACGTCACATTTTATTCCGATGAATAAACACAACTTCTCAGCCAAACTACTGAATAATTCATGAATCTGCCAGTTACGTTTGGGGACAAAATATTCGCGGCCCGTCTGGTGTCACCGGGCAAGCTCTCCAAGCCGCCACCAACCAGTCCAACAGTCAGCCTTCACCCATGCCCACCCCTAGGACACCGTTGAGGTTGGGTGACAGCCTAGCTCTTTTCGCGTCAGGGAATCTGCTGAGGCAGTAGGCAGTCTCCCAACATCTACACGAGGCTGACCTGGCACTCACAATAGTCGCAAAGTGACTGTTTGTATTTATGGAGATGACTAGTCGCGAAGAGACTGTATTTATTGAGATGACTAGTCGTGAAGTGAATGTTTGTATTTCTTGACAGTATTGAGTGTTTATGTTGAATAAAAGAGTGCACCCATATAAATAAAAAGTAGCACCCATAAATAAAAAGTAGCTTTATAATTATTGTGTAATGGATGGTAAAATTATTCTGATAATAAACCTAAATATTTATTTAGGTTAACTTTACGTATGTACATGTATACAACTGTGCAAACAAGTAGTGGTAATATTTTTTAAAAGAAACTTGATTGATCACTTCACTGGTGACACAAACTTGGTCAGTGTGACCATATTATACAGTAACACAAAGTGTCCTATTACAAAGCAAGGTGTCATTGTGGTAATCCCAATTCATAAAAATAAATTAAACACAAAGAATAAAACCATGAAGTACCGGTATATTATACTTTATTTATCATTGCAACAATATACTTTTTTCATGTTGTATATGCACACATATTCCAAGTTCCCCTTGCATAGTAGGTCCTGTGTCACAGACAAAGTCCCCAAATTACAAACTCCAGTTTAACTGACAAAGTCCCAAAGTCACAAACTTCTGTTTTCACCGACAAAGTCCCAGAATCACATTGTCCAAACAAACTACATGTACAAGTTTATGGCTGCATCTTGCCACGGTACACTGTCAGCCGGGCTGTTGAAGTACTCCCTTAGGTACGCCCTCTGCTTCTTTCCCTTCGCCGTCTGTCTTGTGCCACAACCTGCTGCCTCCAGCTCCTGCCTCCAGCTCCTGCCTCCAGCTCCTGCCTCCAGCTCCTGCCTCCAGCTCCTGCCTCCAGCTCCTGCCTCCAGCTCCTGCCTCCAGCTCCTGCCTCCAGCTCCTGCCTCCAGCTCCTGCCTCCAGCTCCTGCCTCCAGCTCCTGCCTCCAGCTCCTGCCTCCAGCTCCTGCATCACGCCTGCATCACGCCTGCATCACGCCTGTATCACGCCTGAATCACGCCTGAATCACGCCTGCATCACGCCTGCATCACTCCAGGCTCTAGGCACAACCCTATGCTGGTTGTCCTCCCCGTCCAAGTCTGCGTTCTGCAAGTTTGGTAGTGTTCCCTCGTGATAGTGTGCAGAGTGAGACAAACCTTGACTATTCTGGTGCCCTTGATTGGGGATGTGCCAGGGGTGGTAAAGAGGCATCTAAAGCAGTTGGCCAGAATGCCAAATGCGTTTTCAACGACCCTGTGAGCCCGCGATGTCCTGTAGTTGAAGATGCACTCTTCTCGGCACAGGTAGCGATGGAAGTAAGGCTTCATAAGGTATGGCCAAAGGGGAAAGGCGTCATTCCCCACAATGAAGTAAGACATATCCTGGTCATCATTGGGGATTAGATCCGGGCGCGGGAAGCTAATGGTTGAAAATCCCACGTCAGCCCACAGAAATGTATAGTCATTGTCTACTAAAGCCAATAGCCCTATGGAAAAGAAGCCCTTTGCGACATGTTCCCTGTTCAAGGCGCCGCAACAGTGGGGGTAATTCCAGCGGTCACGAAATCTCTCTGTCACAGGGTGCCAGGTATCTGGAGTAGAGGATGTCTGGAACTGCTCTTTTTTGAATTCCTTCACTATCGCATTGCACACTTGTGGCAAAAATAATGAGATGATGTTATGTGCCACTCTGAAGGCGAATGCTAGTCTTGGTCAAGACCAAGCTAGCCCGTTCATTTGTTCCGCGGCGCGCCGTCCGTATTATCTGGGCTTATTGAGGGCGCCCTTAATTATCGCCAAATTCCTGGATCTCTTCCAGTAGCTTGGTCTTGGCGCATCGGTCACGTGAACCCGGAAAATTCCGAGGACATTCCAAGCATAGCTCAAATAGCTACTCGCCCCCGCATGCGCACTAAGTCGTTTTTGTTTAATGTGGTGCAGGGGGGGGCGGAGGGGGGGCCCAACAAAGTGCGCCACCAACGTTGAAATGTATCTCATTCATTCTTCCACGCTCGCGAGCTGCACATCTCACACAGTAAATACGTATAGATCGCTACCGCGAAGCTCACCATTGAAACACGTACAAATTTGCTCCGTGTATCGCTCTCCGAATTCAGTGATTCATGCTACGTCCGCAAAGCCAGGTACACAGGCACGATCTACACGAATTTTTTGGGGGGCGATGTCATTTTCTGCCATTTTCGTTCGAAAACAACACGATAAAACGCAAGGGGTTCACAGGCAGATTTTTTTTAAAATTCAGTATATCACTGCTACATCCTTTTTTAACGTATCCATGGAAAAAAGTGAGTGGGTTCGAAGCACGATTTTTCACAATTTATCGATTATTATTGCCCTTTTTAGGGGAGGTATTTGTCAACGTCGTTTGAGTATTTGTGCACAATCTCCACGCGCATCAACGGTACGTCAACGCTTAATTTTTTCGACTGCTTTTTTCATTTTCAATACAATTTTTGTCATTGGATGATAAAAATTAAGGTAAATAACAACCTTTTACAACTACAAAAGACAAGATGTTAAGATTGGATGCCAAAAACTCTTTATTTTTCGCGTGAGAAAATTGTTCCCTCCTATTTTGAGAATGGACGGTACGTCAGCGTTGCGCAATCACAGTCTCGAAGGGCCCCCCCTCCGCCCCCCCCTGATGTGGTGTTCGATTATTATAGTCTGGTTCCCAGACCAAATATTTCTGACTATTTGTGATTTTTCATTTATTATTTAGCCGTTAATGTCACGTGACCAAAAACTGCAGGAATTGCTTAACGTTCGCGATGTTCGAGTGTTTCCAGGTTTTTATAAAATAAAACTCACATTAGCAAAGGTCAACACCAGACGAAATGCCTAAGAATATCACAGTCATTGTAGTCATTGTGCTATTTTTTTGGAAAGAGCCGTTAGAATTTGAATTGTTGCGTCGTCATAGCTACGCTGCTTGTATCGCGTCATTATCTATTTTTTGTCGCCGGCTGCTACCTGACCTACACTACAATTTAGACGTATAGCCAAATGTGGTTTCTTACACGTCCGGTCAGCCTGGTAGCAGCCGGCGACAAAAAATAGATAATGACGCGATACAAGCAGCGTAGCTATGACGACGCAACAATTCAAATTCTAACGGCTCTTTCCAAAAAAATAGCACAATGACTACAATGACTGTGATAGTCTTAGGCATTTCGTCTGGTGTTGACCTTTGCTAATGTGAGTTTTATTTTATAAAAACCTGGAAACACTCGAACATCGCGAACGTTAAGCAATTCCTGCAGTTTTTGGTCACGTGACATTAACGGCTAAATAATAAATGAAAAATCACAAATAGTCAGAAATATTTGGTCTGGGAACCAGACTATAATAATCGAACACCACATTAAACAAAAACGACTTAGTGCGCATGCGGGGGCGAGTAGCTATTTGAGCTATGCTTGGAATGTCCTCGGAATTTTCCGGGTTCACGTGACCGATGCGCCAAGACCAAGCTACTGGAAGAGATCCAGGAATTTGGCGATAATTAAGGGCGCCCTCAATAAGCCCAGATAATACGGACGGCGCGCCGCGGAACAAATGAACGGGCTAGCTTGGTCTTGGCCAAGACTAGGCGAATGCCAGCGAATGGTAGCTGCTCCCTGTTGCCAAGCAGCGCAGCGTAATGGCTAACTTCAGCCATGGTGCCCTCTGCCTGAAAATGAAACAAACATAAGAAAAAAGAGTAGTGAGAAGTAACAATTTGACCAGTTCGCGCCGGGAATATTTTAACATCACCGAGCCGAGGGGCGGGATTATTTTTAACGAAACCCGATCCGGAGCGGGTTCAGGCCGATAGTGCCGGGAAGCACACCCATGCATTTCCGGCCTTGCTCGCTGCTGACAGACATTTCCGAACTTGAACTTTCGTTTTGAATTTGGGAAAAACTTTGCGTTTATATACGTCATCCGGCGCGAACTGGTCAAGAAAGTCAGTATATTATTGCATATAAATAATAAGGTACATTTGATGAATTTAGTTACCGGTCATTATTGCTTTTAAGTTATTGAATACCTACTGGGTACTCTTTTCAATTCGGGGTCCCACACGCTGCAGCAGCTCGTGGAACATCTGGGGTTCCATCCTCAGGAAGCTCTTGAAGTCCCCATGGTGTTCCCTCTCTAGCTCCACCATCAACGTCTCATACTGGCCGTACATAGCCATACTGGCCTCTCTAGCAGCGAACTCTAGAATACCTGTCTGAACCAGGGGTTACATATACTTTATAAAAGGCGGCAAGGCAGCAAGGAGCATATGCTCCTGGCAATAAAATGTGTTCAAAGATCATGTACAAAACATGATAAAAAGTATGTCTAAAAGATTCTTAATATTCTTACACTAGGCATCTGATCCTGAGCACTCCTACAAGAAACGTATTCACACCCAAAGTGTGCTGCAAAGCCCAAATCATCAATCGCTATCTTAGCAGGTACACAAACATCCCTGTTACAAATGACATCATGAATGAGAAACACAAAACTGTATTAAATCATTACAAATATTGTGAGTTAAATAATACGTGTACTTAACTTTTTCTGCATTACAGATTCGAGTCAATTGCCGTTACCTCAAATGCCAGTCGACAACAATGCCAAGACGCTCTTGACGGCATACAAATGGCAAGCAACAATTCACCTCCTGCCCAAAATATAAACCTGTAGAGAAGACAACAGAAATTACAGTTTAAGAGGCGGGAGGGAAAAGCCCAGAAGAATATTCTAGGGAAACTCCACAGAATCGGGTAGAGACTGAAAAGCCTATAAGAACCACATGTGGACTAGGCCCGAAGTCAAACTAATGCTCCAGTAGTGGTGGAAGGTGAGGAAAGTAACCCACTATGCCAACCTGATATTTCCGTCCTCGCTCGCTGCGAGCTGGTGGCTAACAGATATTGCCAGCCTTGCTTCTTTTTGTTTACCTTCATCCATTTTAAATTTCGAAAAAAATGTGCGCGATACACGTACACCTACCCTCCGATGCAAATTTAAACCTTGATTAATGGAGTTGAAATTTGAAATAAGTCCAACAACTGCCACTAATACGTTTCAAAAACCTTTTTACGACTCTTTGCTAAATATCATGACTATTTACTGTGTGCTAAAAAAAGTCATCGTATTGTACTAAAAATACACCTATGACACGTTGTACTTTTGTGTTTTGTGAAATGATTCATAGGACATGACACAGCTGCAACCCATAATAGAGATGCATAAGTTACGACGAGTTTCATGAAAATGGGTGAAGGCCAGTATATGGCAAAAAGTAAAACCTGCTTTTCTGGTAGAAGAAAAGTAGACAAATGCATTTTTGAAAATCTTTCAATCTGCTTTTCTGGTAGCAGAAAAGTAGAAAAGTAAAACATTCATTTTACAAAAACGTTCAATCTGCTTTTCTGCCATTCTGACAGCAGAAAAGCAGATGTCCACTTTTGAACCTCCATACTAAGATACCGAGTGCCGTAATTGTGAGCGTTAACCGTGCGTGTTGCGTACGTGTTCCATCGCGCCCTAATAAAGCGCGCGAGGGCATTGCCCGTAGAATATAGAATAACAAATTCTACGTAGGCCTATACATTCCTGATTTCCGGCTGAGTATTTTGTACAGCGCACCGGCTTCGCTCCTTAGCGGTTCTTTTCAATAGGAAACTTTAACAGGGAATCATACATGAAACTTTTATTTCCAAAAAAGATAATTTGCGTCAGTTACTGGAAGAGGAAGCATGAGGTTCAGAGTTCGTCATGTTGTAATTCTGCTGTTTTTCACAGTCTTCTGCCTCAAGAAAGGTAAGCCTATACACAATTGCCATGGATACGATATTTTCTGACAAAACAAATATGCCATTCTCACCCGGAAAAGGGTCAGGCCCCACGGGACACGGACACCGAGTCAAATCTGACACGGGACGTTTTAGAGTGCAGCGTTATTTCCAGAGCAAAAGGTCGCCAAACCTGATACCGATTCAGTATAGGGCATATTGTGTAAAAAGAGTTCGAGTTTGCTGTAGCCCAGGTGGACCTCTCTTATCTTACCTCTCTATCTAGTCGTGGTGCAATGAAGACGTCGTCCAACCTGGGCTAGGGATTGCTTGTGCTATCGGTTTATCTAGCTTCTTAGTCCAGGGAAAATACCTAATTTGATTTTGTTGACCTCACACAAATTGCAATGGAATATTTTTCACCACAGTGCACTTCTATAAGGTCCCTAGAATTACATACTAAAAAATTACACTACACTGTCTCCAGATATCATACAGTAGTCAGTATTGATGAGCTTCAAATTCACCAAGTTGCTTACTGGCACAGTTATCATATTAAAACCTTATGGAAAATCATATGAACAATGATAACATTGTGATATTTAGCCCAGCAAACAAAAACTGGGGGGAAATGGTGTGTCCATATTTGAAACGAACTTCACCTGGATGTGAGTCCACTGAACTGGGTGCGGGTAGAAAGCATGAAACTGTCACTGATGATGAACATCGACTCTCAAAGAATTCTCTGCACTGTTGCACTTCACTCTTGTTCACAAAACCCAAACTGTATTCCTGGAATTTTCACCTTAGCCCACGAATACAGCTACTGAGCATTCAAGATTTGGTCTTCAGACGGCCTCTGGATGAGGCCCCCCCCAAAAAAAAAAAAAAAAAAAAAGAAGAGGAGAGCAAATTTCTGGGTGCGCCACTGCTAATAATTTAAAGTATGAGTCTGGTTAGACCACATCAGCCCTCAACATGAGAAACCAAGAATAATTTTTAGTAACAATTGAAACAGAACAGTAAGTTGTGTTAGTGGATTTCCAATGTAAAGTCTATACATTGACTAATTTGTAACCTACCAACTGTACAAAAATAGTCATAAAGTTGTAAATGTTGAAGACCCCAATGAATTCTGGAAGACATGCTCTATCAAGTCATTTTCATTTCGTTGATTTTCGGAATGATACATTATTACAAAAATTGGGTCAAATGTCATCGTAAAATATGAAAAGTCACGGTGACCTACTTTTTAGGAAATTTATTTTTGACAAACGAATTGATTGGAGCATGCAATTTTCATTATTTTAATACCAAATTTGCATATATTTGAGGACAATTAACATAGTTATGACATATTTGTACCAAAAGGGTGGTATTTTACTCTAAAAATGTCAGATTGTTGTGGTTTCTGCCCTGATCACATGGTAGGTCGGATCGGGCTAAAAATTACCTGAATCAATGATGAATTAGATCTGTATCTAATGTCAAGCGAGGGCGCTGTGCAAGTGTAACCGAGTGGTGGTTTGGTCACAACAATATTAATACAAATCAGGAAACAGAAGGGGGTGGTCTTAACAAGCGTCCAGCGCTCTCGCAGTATGTTCAGTTTATTAAGAGTTTCAGTAGACTGTACACAGAATTTCGTATATTTAATAAAAACGACAGTCAATGATGTCGGGTGACGTCCCCCAACTTGTGCCAGCCGATACAGTAATACAGCAAGTTATATCATTACGTGGTTAGGTAAACTGGGTATAAATGTTTAGTGAGAGAACATAATTTATGATGTTCGCTCGAGGGAGCTCGCTGACGGAATGACTAAAAACATTTATCCAGCCAACACCCCAAAACCTTGTATCTAATCCGAAGAGTATAATTCAGCACAGCTGCATATATGTAACAATAAAAAAGAAAAGCAGAGGCATGCACAAAGTACTATACAGGTTGCATAACAACTAAGATGGCACTGCATCTCCAATACTGTTATAACAATACAAAAGTATGTTTGGTATGCACACAGGTATAATAGAAGATAACAATACAAAAGTATGTTGGTATGTACACAGGTATATATAAGTAACTACCACTGAACAAAAGAACAACAGCGCACTAACAATGGAAACTCATTGTTACTGCTCACAGTGCACTAGTACAAGAAGAAAGTTTATGGAGGGGCCACATAACTAAAATTGGCTAGCCGCGCTCCATAATTGTAAATAGTGGAGGGACCAGGTGACCATAAACAGGTCAACTGGTCACACAAGGGCAATATGCAATATGCAAACTGTCTCAATTTGAATAAACAAGGTTGAAGTCGATGACACGGTGTATGTTTGTTGTATCAGGAAGAACACAAACCAGACGGCCACTGTATTATGTATACCGTGTAGGTACTTTACCGGTACATAATTATTCGCTAACATAAACCTAACGTAAACATAAACCGGCACTGGCGTAAGTAATTGCAAAAAAAAATCTTAAAGTTTTGCTTATATTTTAGGGACTCGTCGAGTTGTATTATAGTAGCCGTCACTCGAGTCGAGTCTAGTCATTTTGCCTGCAGTGACTCGAGTCGAGTCGATTTACTCGAGTCGAGTCGAGTCGAGTCGAGTTGCCATAAAATGTGACTCAAGTCTGAGTCGAGTCGATTAATTGACAACTATTAATATTTTCCAACTTTTCATTCATAACGTTACTGCAGGAGTATCTCTTGATTTGCGAGGCCCTGGAGTTACAACGATTCAGAGTTCCGACGGGGATCCAAGCAACATAGCTGCAAAGGCGGTGGATCGAAATATTCAAACCATCGCTCACACAGGTAGTGCCAGTCTTCATCCCGGCACTCAAAATTCGCATCGCATTTGCTTTCGCGTGAAGTATGAACCGGCCTTTACTGTGTACGCATCGTCGATCAAAACGTTTGCGCGTCCAAGTGATCATGCGTTCATTCTAAAAATGTGAGCGTTTCTTGCCCTGTTAATCAGATGACGCATATTACCTCGAAACACAATATTGACGAAATCGTTCAACAAATCTGTGCATGGTTTTTATTATTTAAATTCTCAAAGGGGGTTGAGCTTTGTAGTTTTAAATGTCAAAAATGCATGACAAGCAATTGTAAGGTTCTATAATATAGACCAACAAAGACAAGAAGTGTAATTTGTTACGGTATTTAACCTTTTTCATTTACTCAGGATTTCATAGCACAACTGAACTTACGAACCCATGGATAAAAGTGGATCTTGGAGCAGCCTACTGCTTGAGAAAAATTTGTCTGGTAAACAGAATAAGCACCGCTTTTCTTGGCAAGTACCGCAATGCTAACCAAAATGTTTAACATATTTTTGTTTGCGTTGCTATTATAAGCTTGATATTTGTTTCCAGTTTGCGAATAGTGCTATTATTACGGAAGACGGATAGTGCCACTGGATACTGATGAATATATTTTTTGCAAACGCACGAGAATATTTTTTTGTACCATTTATCTGGCGGCCGCCACCTAATTATCTGGCGGCCGCCACATAATATCTGGCGGCCGCCACTTAATTATCTGGCGGCCGCCACATAATATCTGGCGGCCGCTATTTTACACGTCTTCAAGCTTGCTTGCTTTGCGAATGCACACTGCATCTGAACAGGGCCTCTTAATAGGTGATATTAAGAGCTGTGTTTAGGCTAAGCTGTATTGTTATTGTTAATAATTAATTTGGTGTTGGTGATTGCCTTAAGTGGTAACGTTATATGGCGGCCGCCAGATAATTAGAGGGGGCCGCCAGATAATTAGAGGGGGCCGCCAGATAATTAAGTGGCGGCCGCCAGATCATTAAGTGGCGGCCGCCAGATATTATGTGGCGGCCGCTAGATAAATGGTACCTACACAAATTCTCGCGCGTTTTGAAAAAATACATTCATTAGTATCCAGTGGCACTATCCGTCTTCCGTATATTATGGCAATCGATTTTCGAAAAATATATAATCCATCTCCGCCTACTACAAATTCTGCCTATGTAGATCTAGTCGTTTCAAATTGACACTGCATGGCCCGTATGCATGAAAGCGGAATAGCGGCAGAATAGCTTATACCAGGTATAAATGAATGGTTTTACCACTGTTGGTATGCATGAACGGGGTATAAGTTAAACTGTGGCCTAACTTTTAACCTCGAATAGGGAGTCGTATGCACAAAGGTGGAATAGCTTATTATGTGGTGTAAATACGGCAGATTTCCTGGTGTAACTTACACCAACCAGGGGGTATGTTTAAGGAGTGGATTAAGACAATTTGGAGTTCGACTCCAGTGGATGTCTCATAACTTTGCCTTCTGTTTGGAGGATACTGGCGTAAAATGATATTCCAATTACTCTGCAATGCCTTTGTTTTCGTCAATTATACTGGAGTTCTTTGTCAAAGAGGGATAGTGCCCTGCATTAAAGTGATATGTTTGTTAAGTTGTTCTATTTTGTTCGTACTTTTTAGCATCCGAAATATATAGGATCATCCAAAATATGGTCTTGTAGGTTTCTGATAGCATGTATAGATACCTTTATATTTTATATTTTATAAAAACGTGGTCCGTTAAACAGTCCAACATGTATTCCTTTTCAGTACTTTCCCAGTTTTTTGCCCGTTTCCGTTGGTCTTTAGGCTTACATATCAACGGCGCTACGATATTCCCAGTGCTTGGCAGATCTCCCTTTGACGCCATGTGGCCAGATCTACGTGTAACCCATATTGTGATTCAGAATAGTAGCGCGAAGACAGTCCTATTAATAGATTTCTTTGGAATCACAAATCAATAAACCATTGCATAACCCTAATACCATGGAATAGCTTATTCGCATGATAGTTATGCCTGGAATTGTTAACATACGTTTCGTGCATACCGATTTCATTATACCACAATTAGTGGGGCTGATATGTGACAACAATTGCTCGAGATGTTCGCATCCGGCAGAAAGTTTGAAATTTTGCATACAGGGGTATTTTGACATGCTGAGTTCAAAAATTGGCGGATCCAAGAGGTCTGACCAATGGACCGGTCGCCATCTTGAATTCCAATATGACCGCCATGACGAAACATTGAACCTTACTATCTTGGGTTCCAAGTGACCTATGGCCCTGAAATTTGGAACACAGGTGCATTTTGGGATAATGAATTCAATAATGGAAAAATTTGAAATGTCTGACAAATGGTATGGCCGCCATTTTTAATTCCAATATGGCCGCCAAGACAAAATGTTGAAAATCCCTGGTTCTTTGCAAAAGCAATACCAATTCAATGGATCCCTAGTTGACGAATCATATAACAAGTCACCACCCAAGATTCCCTGGAAATCATGGGTTCTAAATGACATAAGGCACAAGTACATCTTGTTATGCTGAGTTCAACTGTTCAATAGTTCAAAAGTTTTACTTCTCCTACTGCTCATGTTGTTGTGTTCATTGGGAAGTAGCGTAATCATACATGTTGCTTACGTGTTTTTTTTAAATTATTTTTAATTATTAGAACGATTCTCGGTCACATGGGAAGGACTGACATTAAAATGAAGGACGTTTAATACTGGGAATTTTCTTTCTTTTTCTGTGAGACTATTACGTTTTTTAATTCAAATGGAGTGCTTTTGCAAGAAGGTAGCACAGAGAAACCGGTTTATGCAGGCATACTTCAAGGAATGATCAGTTTATTTTTTCGATTTTTTGTTGATCAATCGTAGAGTTAGCTTCAGTGAATCAGAACTCTTTCTATATGGGAAGGGAAGGGTGTTTATGGGAGTTGTCACAAGTCAGAATTTTTTCTCATCGTTTTCGTAATTTTTTTGGAGATGCTGAAACAGTTCTGCTGCGTGAAGTATCATTGGATTTTAGGTGTGTGGCTGGTCTGCAGAGATAAATCTGTTTAGGCCACATTTTTTTCTGCGAGATTGCAGTCAGGAAAAATGGGGGGGGGGGGGGGGGGGGGGGGGGGGGGGGGGGTGGGTGTTTTGTGTACAAGTTTCAAAAGAACCCCTCCGTGCTTTTCTTTATTTTTTTGAGACGCGGAAAAGGTTCTGCTGACAAGTATCATATGGATTGTATTTGTGACTGGTCTGCAGAGATAAATCTTTAATTGTGCGTTATTCACCTTTTCCGCGTCTCAAAAAAGAATAACAAAAAGCACGGAGGGGTTCTTTTGAAACTTGTACACGAACCCCCCCCCCCCCCCCCCCCCCCCCCCCCCCCCCCCCCCCCCATTCCTTCTGACTGCAATCTCGCAGACAAAAATGTGGCCTAAACTGACCTCCATGAAGCGTATATCACTAAGGAAAAAACTTAAATTAAGAATTACGCTCTGGGCCAGTATAGTTACGCAATCACACTGCTGGCATACCAGCAAATCATAATTATACAGATTTATCTCTGCAGACCAGCCACACACCTACAATCCAATGATACTTCACGCAGCAGAACTGTTTCAGCATCTCCAAAAAAAATAACGAAAACGATGAGAAAAAGTTCTGACTTGTGACAACTCCCATAAACCCTTTACATATAGAAAGAGTTCTGATTCACTGCAGCTAACTCTAGGATTGATCAACCAAAATTCAAAAAAATAAACTGCTCATTCCTTGAAGTATGCCTGCATAAACCGGTTTCTCTGTGCTACCTTCTTGCAAAAGCACTCCATTTCAATTACAAAACCTAATAGTCTCACAGAAAAAGGAAGGAAATTCCCCATAACCCAGTATTACACGTCCTTTATTTTAATTTCCTTCCCATATGACCGAGAATCGTTCTAATAATTAAAAAAACGTAAGCAACATGTATGATTACGCTACTTCCCAATAAACACACTGAATGTTCAGTTCCGGCAGAAAGTGTTAAATTTCGCATACAGGGGTATTTTGGGGCGCTGAATTTCCCAAATTTCTACTGCCTTCGACAAAATTACAAACCCATCAGTAGATTTGAGATGCAACAATTTTCCTTTTATTATAATAATGCTCAAATGATTTAACATTATGACATTATCGTACACTGTGCTATTAAAGCAATGAAAACATCGATGTTTGTCTTGGCGGCCATTGGAATTTAAAATGGCGGCCATACCGTTTGTCAGACATTTCAAATTATTGCATTATTGAACTCAGCATGTCAACATACTCTTGTGTACCAAATCTCAGCGCCACATGTCATTTAGAACCCAAGATAGGGATTTTCAACATTTCGTCTTGGCGGCCATATTGGAAATCAAGATGGCGGCCGGTCCATTGGTTAGATCTCTTGGATCCGCCAATTTTTGAAATCAGCGCCCCAAAATACCCCTGTATGCGAAATTTCACACTTTCTGCCGGAAATGAACATCTTTTTCACATATCAGCCCCACTAAATGACAGGAATAACTATTCTCTGAATAGGCTTACTTTCAGTATAAGTTATACCTCTTTCATGCATACGGGCCCATGTGTTTAACTCAGGGTCTGATGTGTTGAGTGTTGCAGAGTTGATTGTGAATGGCCAATTATATATGATTTGACTTGTGAAGTGAAGTGAGTGCAAATGTGAACCAACTTAATCACGATTGACGAGCGATTGATATGATTACAACTCTGTTGTATTGTCGTTGCAGCTCGTCGCTTACGAAACAATGTGATTCGTGCTGGTCTGAGTTCGGAGCATCTGTTGAACCAAGAGGTGGGTCGAGTCACAGACGATCAAGCCGTGTCAGGGGCTGTTATTGATTTCCTCCCGGACCCTTACGTCACTGCACGATACGTCAGCCTGGACATTCCCGGTAGCGGTCCACAGATTATAGTCCAGTTAGTTGAAATCATGATTGAACAAGTTACAATGGATTCAATCCCGACCGAAACACCGACAGGTGGGTTAAGATAATGACTCAGCCACTTTTAAACAGTTCGCGCCAAGATTATTTTGACATTGACCAGGACCATGCAGGCGCGGGATTATTTGTTTACGAACCTCGATCCGAGACGGGTTTATGCCGGCATCTGTGGGTAGCACACCATGATTTGGAGGCCTCGCTTGCTGCCAGCTGGTCGCAGACAGGTTTTTCTGCCTTGCTCGTAACGTGTTTATCTGTCAGTCCGTTTTGAATTTCGGAATATATTCGCGTTTATACAGCACGGCATCCGAAGCGAGCTGGTTAATACAAGTTTTGTTTATAGAAAGGATGATTTATGTGCAGGTTAACATCAAACATCATTGGTACCCCTGCTCACTGGGCCCATAAAACATCCAACGACCATCTCAGCTCCCTTGGGTATGGTATACAGTTTAATGCTACAATTCGGGCGGAAGGCGGCTTCAGTCTGTCACAAAAACCGTCCCTGCCCTACTCATCAACGGGATGACGCGGTGTTTGAATAGAACTCTTATTTGCCCAAAGTGGCTGAGAAGTGAACATACAGTTATGTTGTTGGTATTTTTGGTATTCTCGTCTCTTTCTCTATCCCAGAAACCCTGACCTTGACTGGTCTTTCAAGTAATCAGAGTTCAACCTTTGCTAATACTGTAAGCGGTTCGTTAGATGCCGGCAGAGCAATCGATGGATCTTCGTGGTACGGTGACACCAGCTGTAGTCAAACAAGTAAGCAGCGGTCGTAAATAGTACGGTTGTGAATCATAGTCAAATCGTTATAGTCAATCACACATAATCACAAATCACGATAGTTATACAACGCAATTCAGTGTTAAGCACAAAATCGGCTGTAAGTGTT
Source organism: Crossaster papposus (assembly GCA_037893245.1). Taxonomy (NCBI): domain Eukaryota; kingdom Metazoa; phylum Echinodermata; class Asteroidea; order Velatida; family Solasteridae; genus Crossaster; species Crossaster papposus. Next base: position 147,261 of record JBAIAA010000388.1, on the reverse strand, counting down.
ACAGGGCACGTCGTTCAACTTACAGTTCATATATTTTATCATGTCAATCTTTGTTGAACATTTAAAAGTTGGTTCTGCAACACTTATAAGTAAAATTATTACTTGTTTTTGTTCTAGTTTCTGAACCGAATCCATGGTGGCAGATTGACCTGAATTCCTCCCGCTGTATTGGTAAAATCGGCATCAGGAACATTGACGACATTAGACGTAAGCTTCTAAATTCTGTACCCTCTTGGGAACCGACAAAATATATGACAACAGAATGAAACGTCTCCACAAGAAAATTTTAAAGAGGTGGATGTATCCACAAGATATTTGTGTACAAAATCTATCAGGGATTGCTTAAAATACAGGAACAAAAGAAAAAACAACGCCATTATGTCTCCACAGGCATTTGAGAATGAGTGCTCTCAAAATAGGCGCGTGGAGTCCACGGATTTCAAGAAACAAGCAAATATAAGGTTGAAACTATAGTCGGTGTAAATCATTTGGTTTGCTTCATTTGTTCATTATACCTTTCAGACACCATTAGATTACAATTAGATGAGGCGGTTGTGCGTGCTGGCCTGAACGCCACGCCCACAGCAAACCCAACTTGTGGTTCTCCAGTCACCCTCTACCAAGCCTTGGTCAACGATTGGATAGAATTCACCTGTGAGCCTTTCAGGGTCGCTCGATATGTTAGCGTCGATGTTCCCCGAGAAACGGCTCTAGCACTGTGCGAGGTTAAGATATGGCCATGTGACCTTCCACCGAAAGGTAAGCTTTGACCTTTTGATAATAATCTAGCTAGATTTTCAATTTAAATACATGCCTGTATAACGGACAATACATCAATCCAGTAGGCCACGTCCACCATGGCAACTATAACAATGTCTTTGGCTTAGGAAATGGCAAAACAAAAATATGTCCCCCTCTTTCAGGGTACCGGGAAAAAAATTGACAATGGAATCGGAGCTTACAAGTAAAACAAATGTCAAATCAACATAAAGAGTACGGTACAAAATACTAAAGCAAGATGTCAGACCATAGAGCTATATTAAATTATTAGAGAGCTGGCTCGATGTACAAAGTGATGCGAGCTGGGCGCATCCATGTTTGTGCACAAACCTATGGAAACCTCACAATTTTGTACGGCTTTTGTACGGCTATTTGCATACCTGCGTTTGTATTCTATACAACGCGTTACCATAGCCGATACGCCCAAAACCGAAACGCATGATCAGCAAATGAGCGCAAACATCGCAAATGCGCGTGCGTATTCGCGCGCTGCAGTTGATTTTGCCGTGACTTTTTGAAACTGACATGACGCGCGTAAAGTTGTTTGCGTCTGTTCTACTTGCACGCGCGTTGCATTTAGAGTACACTTTCAAAATTAAATCCATCTATTTTTATTATGTTCTACAACACGCACATGAATTCAAAATGTCTGCGTACAGAATGGATTCAAAGGATCTCCGCGCGTAAGAATGAAGAGTTAGCGCTCTAGTAATTTAATATAGCTTTTGAAAAAACTTACGTCACTGTGAAATCAATTGAAGGACACAAAATATTGATTTAACATTGCCTTTACTTGTAATGGTACGCCTCCGTTATAAAGGGGCAACAACAGCAACAATAAACGCATTTAAAGGGTGCCTTTTTAACACACGCACCAAACAAGACAACTTGATGTCAGCGCCCTCTTGTGGTCGCTGACAGAAAAGCATTTATGCACAATAGATTTCCCCTGACTACAGTTTTGAAAAAACTTACGTCACTGTGAAATCAATTGAAGGACACAAAATATTGATTTAACATTGCCTACATAGAGAGAAAATCACATTGTCCATGGTTTACGAGTTCAGTATGTCTTCAGTGAATGATGCAGATGTTCTGGCATGGACATAGTGGTCGAAGAACACCGACTGTGTTTTCCACCGGCCTGTTTTCATCACTTCTGCTGGATCTTTGTTGTTTTGTATTGCAATGGTAGCACCGGTGGGTCGGAAACACTTAGCAGAATATCCATATTTGTGCAGACCTGCAAGCTGAATGGCCTCATTCATTATATTGGCTACTGTAGACGCATCTATTGACCTGTAAGGTCTTGTTAAAGTCAAAAACACGGGTCGGCCTTGCGCAGGCCGATGGCACTGCGTCCGGGCGACATATACCTTGAGCGCCTCACATGGGTCGATGTTCTTGTTTTGAGCAGGGGGGAGATGGACCTCAAATCCCATTCTGGAAGTGTCGTTCTTAATGTCAAAGAACTTCAGCAACAAACTACCATCTTCCAGATATTGAATCTGGTCAACGGAGAAGATTGTTCGTTTGGAATTCAAAGTCGCACTGTCGAGCTGTAGACTCTTGGGAGCTATGTCTGAAGGGCGTAGCATAAGGGTGAGAGCCAATAGAGTGATTGTTTTCAGGCGAAGCTTTTTAATGGGAAGAGTGTTGTTGTCGTCCCATGTTTCGAACAAGTTATGAAATGGCCTCACTGGCATAACTTTGGACCTTTCCATGGGTTTTGTAGTGCAGGACTTGACCAATGAGTCTTTCAAGGTGTGAATGTCCATGGATTGGGTCAAGTTAGGTAGAGATCGTGCCCTGTATAGACAGCCTACAGCAGCTATAGCCGACTTGAGCACCGACTCTGGACGCTCACTGTTCTGTGCTAACATGCAGAGGAAGTTTGCAACCCCAGCATGCTTCATAGGGGGATATGGCATGCTACATTCGCGACAAAACCTGCTGAGCTTTGTAAGCAGTCTATTGTAACGTAGATTTCTCTGGGGTCGACTACACACACAAGAAGGACTCCTGACGCAAGTATTCCTTTATTTCCGGTGATTCTCTGCCGTTTATTGTGATCTCTTGCCAACCAAACATGGACTTCAGGCTCACACAATCACGCGGTACCAGAACTGGCCTGAACTAGTTCGGCGCTTGCGCAATCCAAGGCGGGTTTCCGGGGCGATCCCACCACCGTGGAATCGCTCCAGCGCCCTCTACCGCCCAACCGGCACGGGCGTTACACAGCCCCCCACGAAGACCTTGTTTGCCCCCAAACAAGACCATGGGCGCTGCTGCCGCACCCCGGCCAACCGCCCTGGAAAACGCATAACGCCAACATCACACAACAATTTACATTCCAACAATTTACATTACAACAATTTACACTACAACAATTTTCATTACAACAATTTTCATTACAACAATTTGGGGTAAGCCCCTGGCCCCAGGACACACCCCTGGCCCCGGCACACCCCTGGCCCCGGCACACCCCTCTAAATGTTAAACTTGACTGCGACTGTGACTGCGACTGGCTGCTCTGACTGCGACTGGTGCCCTCGACTGCGGCTGGCTCTTGCGACTGCGACTGTGGTTCCTGCGACTGCATCTGCGGCTGGCTCCCGCGACAGCGACTGGCTCCTGCGACTGCGACTGGCTCCTGTATCTGGTGCCTGCGACTGCGACTGGCTCTTGCGACTGCGACTGCGACTGCGCTTGGCTCCTGCAACTGCGACTGGCTCCTCCGACTGCGACTGGCTCCTGTGGCCGCGACTGTGACTGCCTCTTGCGACTGCGACTGATTCTTGCGACTGCGACTGATTCTTGCGACTGCGACTGATTCTTGCGACTGGCTTAGAGAGCGTGGGCGTCCCGGCGAGGCCCCGCCCCCGCTGCGCCGACGGGCACGGCTCGGGCTCGCTCCGAGTGTTGCGAGCCGTCTGCCGCGCCGCCGTCTACAGCATGGGCCGGGCCCCCCCGACTCGGTTTCATTCCTGCAGAAGATCCAGAGAATGTCTCGACGAGGCCCCGCCCCCCACTGCATCCACGGGCACAGCTTTGGATTGTTCCGCGAGGAACCATCCGTCTGCTGCGCCGCCGTCTACAGCATGGGGCGGCCCCCCGACAGACCTGGTAGCGGACCCGGACAAATATGGAGAAGGGCGCCCTCTCTCCAAATCGGAGTGGACGCACTGAAGCCCCCAGCCATTGGCGCATGTCCCGAAATTCCCCGCTATCCTTCTCCAACTCCTCCCCCAGGAAACCCCAGACTCCCAAGTCCCCATAACCTCCCTAGAGTTCCCCTGGCGTCATGCACGGAGTGCCTGAAAGCCTCCCGGACTGGTCCCCGCTCCCCGGGCCCACGCCCCGGCCTGCCCTCTCGCCGTGGGGCGAGTTGGCTGCCGTGTTATCGTGGTTTCCTGAAAACCTGAACACTTCACCTGGTCTTTTCCCGTCCTTCTGTATCCCACCGCTGCCACCAATGTAACGAAGATTTCTCTGGGGTCGACTACACACACAAGAAGGACTCCTGACACAAGTGTTCCTCTATTTCCTGTGGTTCTCTGCCGTTTATTGTGGACTCTCGCCTACCAAACATGGACTTCAGGCTCACACAATCACGCGGCCCCCAGAACTGGCCTGAACTAGTTCGGCGCTTGCGCAATCCAAGGCGGGTTTCCGGGGCGATCCCACCACCGTGGAATCGCTCCAGCGCCCTCTACCGCCCAACCGGCACGGGCGTTACACTATCATACAATTGAAGGGTTGATGGAGCCCAATGGAATGGGAAACTGGTTGCGGCTATATCGCACCATCCATCGGACTTCAGTTTATTTGTCCACAAATCCGCCAGGCATAAACCTTCCACCTTGGGTTTCGCCTTGGCTCTGGGGTGGCAGTTGGGTGGATGAAGGTCCGGTTTTTCCTTGGCAGTGGAATTGGTGGGCATACACTCATTTTTCGCAATCTGTGGAACCAATGTTGCTGTGGCCACAGAGGTGCGATCAGAGTAGCGGTCGCTTTGCAGTGTTCCAGCTTGTCCAGTATGCGTGGTATTAAGCGCCACGGTGGGTTGCAAAAACTGTTTGTACCTGTCCAGTCCTGCGCCAAAGCGTCCACTCCCGAGGACAGAGGATCGTGACGAAAAGAGTTGTACACAGGCAGTTGAGCATTTATCATTGTAGCAAACCTGTCCACGTGATGGGGTCCCCACACCCTGTTTAGGAACTGGAATACTTGAGGGTGTAGTTGCCATCCGTACGTACTCGAAAGTCTTGACAGCCTGTCTGCCTGTCCATTGAGAACCCCTGCGAAATGGCGAGCGGTTAAGTGAATCCCCATCTCGTGGGCCTCGAGCCAGATGGATGTCATAAGCTGTGTGAGGTCGGGGAATGGCCCTCCAAGATGATTGATGTAGGCCACAGTGGTTATGTTGTCCGACAGGATTTGTACGTTTTTGCCTTGTAGAAGGTGTTTGAAGGACTTTATCGCGCATAGGACTGTCATCAGTTCGCGGTAGTTTATCGACGTAAATCTCATGGGCTTCGTCCAAAAGCCCGCTGCCTCGTAGGTTTTGAACCAGGCTCCCCAACCTGTTCCACTGGCGTCTGTATACACTTGTGCATCCACCTGTCGGGGGGCAGCAATCCGTCCATTCCACTTGCTTACTGCATCTCGCCACCACACGAGATCGAAGTAAGTTGAGCTGTTCATTACTAGTGTATCCTCCCACGATACTTTTGTTGCGAGAAGTCTGTATGCATTTCTCAAAAGAAGTTTTGCTGGTAGGATGGCCTTGGTCATGGATACACACTGGCCAAGTACTCTTGCAAGTACCCTGGCCTCTACTGTCCTTGTGCTCAATACACGCTGGATGTCCTTCTTTAACTTTCTGATTCGACAATTTGGAATTTTTATAACAGGGTAGTCTTCGGTGTGAGTTGAAATCACGTAACCTATGTATAGTACACATTGTGACGGAACTAACACTGATTTTTTCTCGTTTATGTGCCATCCTAAAGATGTTAATGTACCCAGCAATGTGTCCTTGTGGTTTTCAATCTCACTATCTTTACCAAATACGATAAAGTCATCAACATACAGGGCAAGACGCAACCCTAGTTGTCTCAAGTAAGTAATAACTGGTCTAAACACCTTACAACAAAAATATGGTGATCCATTAAGACCAAAAGGGAGGCATTTCCAAACATAATACTTGTTCTTCCAAGAAAAACCTAAGTACTGTTGGTGTTCCGGTAAGACGGGTACATGATAGAAATCATTCTTAATGTCAACAGTAACTGCATAGTCGTTGGACTGAACTAGATCAATAACGGTCTCAATACTTTCATTAACAAATTTAGGGGGGTTACAACAACCATTCAATATTCTGAGGTCATGAATGATTCTGTAGGATCCAGATTTTTTTGGAACACAACCAATGGGGGAGACACAGTGTGGCTTATGGTTTACCTCCTCAATAACATCCATACGTAAAAGTTCACGTATCTCGCTGGATACGAATATCTGTTGCTTCGGAGTGACACTGTGATTGGGCAAATTTAATTGTGGAGGTGTACCAGTCAGTGGCAAGGGCACTCCTTCTGACAGCCAGGAAATTACAGTGTCCGAAGCACCAATATCCCTCCAACGTGAAATGTGGCTCGACAAAGTCCAAAAGTAACTCATTTATAGTATTTATAACAGCCCGAAACAAAACATGAACTTGGAAACACAGAATGAGCAGTTAACTACACATACAATGTAACAATCAACCTAATGAAGATTCATAGAGTTTGTAGCTTGGCTATCGGCTGTATCTGCGTTATCTCGATAGTCATTGTATCTGTATCCTCTGCCTCCAAAACTCCTGCCGGTGAAAGAGCGGTACCTATCACCGCGTCCACGAGAATTTGGAGTGCCCCAGCTGTACGAACCTCGAGGCCTGGGGTTGTTGTTGTCAGGGTATACGTGTTTGCCTGTGCACTGGCCAGTTGAGCTGCACTCTTTAGGGTCTTTATGCTTTCACTGGAGAAGGCGCTTGTGTTTTTCTGCAGTGTGCGGAAAATCTTTGCAGTATTATCATCAAACTGACCTTTCACAAGGATGGTCTGATAATCCTCTTGGAGAAATCTGATGTGTGCAAACTGGACAGCAAAAGGTGCGGCCCAATCCTCCTGAGTAGGTTCAGTGTTACCCTTTGAAAGAACTGTCAGCAGCTTGACGGTAGTCTCCACATAGCGGGCAGACTTAACAATGGAATTGCACCAAGACTGGTCTGGCCGTTTGACGCCAGACTTTGAGTCATTAAGCTTCAGGTCGCCTGGCAACTTTACTTTCTGCAGAGAGTCCTTGATAGATTGGAAATCTGCTTGTATGTCCTCAGAAGTGGCCTGGCTGGTACCAGAACTGAGGGGCGCCTTTACATCATGATCAGCATCACATGTATCGGGAGCGCCGCCATGTTGGATCGCATCGTGGATCAAATGTTGTGCAGAGTTTTGCACCTCCGGCTGTTCTTCAGCACGCTGTTTTTCCAATTCTGAGACACGTGTAACAATCTTTGTCTGATTGACACTCAAATTGTTTAACTTATCTACAATATCGTCCAGTTTTTGGGTCACTTTTTCTTCGAATTCGAGCGGCATGTTTGCCAATGATCTGTCGACGGAGACGCACCAAACAAGACAACTTGATGTCAGCGCCCTCTTGTGGTAGTCTAGCCCTAGACCCTTGTGTTATTTCGGCGCCCACCACGCGCGCAGATTCGTTAACGCTGTCTCTTTTTCAAATCCCGGCTTCGTGTGCGTTCTGGTCTCACGCATGCGTAGTTTACAAAATGCGGCTGGATCCATGTTCGCACTGGAGGCGACGTTTGACAAACGTACATGATTTTGGATTCCCAGAAGGGTCTAGCACTAGTTGGCTAGCAATTGTTAACTTTAACCTTAGTTTTCGACGAATCTCCCTCGCTTTTCCGAGGGATCCAATCAGCGACCGAGTTTGAGCCTCATCATGAATTATTCATTATACACAAATATAAGATACTGTGTGTGACGTGTGTACACAAGACAGTGTACATGTACAATGTACATGTATGTGATGGTGACTGTATGCACGTGCATTGCGCGAAATGTGCAGACTTTTAATAGCATTGTACATGTACGTGTGTCCGATCTTCCGGGGCATGGCAGTGCAGTGCAAGCTAGCTAGCTACAGCCACCGGTACCGTACCGCGGGTCTGCCCGCTGCAGCATCGCTATGTTATGGTGCTTCAGCGCGGTGCGTTTTTTTGTATTCCAGTGTATCGAACGTACAGTACGTCAGTATTAGCCTCAAATCTAGTGAGGTCGTGCTTCATTTTGGCAAACAGTTAATTACCTGCAAAAACTACCTTTCCCTGAAATAAAAGGGGAAATTTATGGTGGCTCTGCATGGAGGGACATAAAAGTCGTGAATTTGTTTGCGAGTAGTTGTGAAACTATTCGCGACTTGTCGTGAATTTATTCGCGACTGGTTGTTAATATTTTTGCGACTGTTCGTGAATATTTTTGCGACTAGTCGTATAATTCGTGATTATTAGTGAATATTTTCGCTACTAGTCGCGAATTTTTTTCGCGACTATTGAAAATATTGACGACTATTCGCGAAAAAATATTTACGATTAGTAGCAAAAAATATGTCGTAAAAAATTCAGGACTCAAATTTGCGACTTGTCGTTAATTTATTTGCGACTGGTCGTAAATATTTTTGCAACTAGTCGCAAATAATTTCACAACTAGTCGTGACAAAATTCGCGACTAGTCGCAAATTTTGTCACGACTAGTTGTGAAATTATTTGCGACTAGTTGCAAAAATATTTACGACTAGTCGCAAATAAATTAACGACAAGTCGCAAATTTGTCGCGAAAATGTTCACGACTTTTGATATCCCTCAGGGCCACCATATAAATTAGTAGCCCCAGTCCCACTGAAGCCGGATATGCTACGGATCGCCCCGGATCGCCCCGGATGACCCCGGATGAAACTACGTTTGATCCGGGGTGGTCCGGGAAGGCAATCAAAAACAAAGTGACATGTTCCCCGATCCTACTACGGTTCTACTACGGTTTGACTACGGTTCTGCCACGAATGGGCCCGGATCACCCCGGTTCAAGCCTGTTTTTCCCCCATGACCCCGGATGGTCACGGATTCACTACGGTTCCGCCACGGTTTCACTACGGATGCGCCACGGTTCATCCCGGATGTGCCACGGTTCACCCCGGATGACCCCGGATACACTACGGTTCATCCCGGTTCATCCGGGAAATACCGTGGTGACACCGTAGTGAATCCGTGGTGATCCGTAGTGGAACCGTAGTGGAACCAACTCCCGTTTCATCCCGGATAAACACGGTTACACTACGGTTACGCTACGGTTTATCCCGGATACACTAGGGATCATCACGATCGCACTACGGTTTCACTACGGTTCTTCGCCGCCCCCCTCTCCCTTCCCGGATGGCCCCGGATCACTCCGGATGCTAGATGCTGATCCAGGGTGACGCTCGACTTCCCGGACTCACTACGGATGTCCCCGGATGGTCCCGGATGCATGGCCCCGGATAGTCCCGGATAGTCCCGGATTATCACGGTTTGACTAAGGTTCCACTCCGGATGACCCCGGATATGAATCCAGGTTGATCCGTAGCGTATCCGGCTTTCGGTGGGACTGGGGCTTTGGAGGTTTTCACCATAGAGCAAAGTTGTTTCAATTCACCCGCAGTCACAAATAAATGCCGGGGCAGCTATGATTTGCTGTGTCAATGTACATGTAAAGTACATGTACATGTACATGTACTGTATGGTGCGAAATACGGTACCTTGGAGACGTGAACACAATGGGGACAATGGGAGTAAAAAGGTCTCCAAAGGGTGATTTATATTTAGGTCTCCATTAGGAATTTCACGAATTAGATTTTTGGATTGTACTTAAATTACTCAAAAGCTAGGGTTAGGATGTGGGTTAGTGTTTGGGTTAGGGTATAATATAGGGTATTATTGGTTGGAAATTTCAACCCAGGAAAATAATTGTGGTTAAAATGGGAGCATTTTGAAAAAAGTGCTCGACTTTCTAACCATTTTGTACACGAGAACATGTCATGTTCGGTAAGGGAAGCCATGTCTCCGTCCACAGTGATACAAAAATGCGAATACATGTACAGTATAGTACATGCACATCACGCCGGCCGGGTCAATCGCGGCGTGTAACGTTTTGCGTAACCCTCGCACGAATTTGCCTATAACCGTCCATCATTATCACGTGATATGAATAATGCATATATTACAATAGTCTGACCACGCCCCCTGTGTGCCAACTTGTCCAAGACCTTCGAGTGAGTCCACCGAGTTCGCGGGTGCGATTCGTCTGTAGAGGGCGCCCTCTATAACATCGGTGGTTTGTGTCAGTGATCGCGGAATAAACAACACGAAGGTCTTGGAACCAAGACTATCTTGTGGTCGCTGACAGAAAAGCATTTATGCACAATAGATTTCCCCTGACTACAGTCTATGGTTTTAACTGACATGACACGCGTGAAGTTGTTTGCGCCTGTTCTACTTGAACGCGCGTTGCATTTAGAGTACACTTTCAAAATTAAATCCATCTATTTTTATTATGTTCTACAACACGCACATGAATTCAAAATGTCTGCGCGCAGAATGGATTCAAAGTATCTCCGCGCGTAAGAATGAAGAGTTAGCGCTCTAGTAATTTAATAGCTCTATGTGTCAGACCATGTGTCAGACGTTTGCACTGAGCCGATTCGTGTCCACCCAAAATGTATTTTCCGTATAAATATAATGCCAATCATTTTTGCTCTTCACTCTTCACTTTATGATATTATCTTTTTGCAAGTCATCAATCTGACAAAATGCCAATGGGGAAAAAGGTTTTGAAGTTTGGCTTATACATATTCTGTGCCGTAACATTCTGGGTTTCTATTTAAACAGCAATTGCCCTGATTGACAGCCCTAGTCATCAGAGCTCCACAGCGGGTAGTCAGGGTTCTACCAGTGCTCTTGATGGCCTACCGGAGGAACCATTTTGCAGCCTAACACGTAAGTGATATGACACTGGCGAGCCCCATTCGGGATACTCTATGTCTGTTGGGTTATTATCAAAGATCAAAAATACAAATAAAGAAACAAGACAAGAACACAGTGTTGATTCACAGCATGTTCAGAATTGTCATCAGTGGAATTTAATATATATTCGATAGTTGTCTCGGACCAATATCAGATTTGCTTTTATTGCCTTTGTCGACATGTTCAATAATGAAAAACAGTCTTGTACAGCAAAGTATTAACTTCTGGAATTACCCCATCAACTCTATCTACATTTGTTAAAAAGTTAAAAATTAAATCGCTCAATGTGTATTTGTAATATTCGAACCCTATACAACTAGGTGTTTGGGACTTGGATAGATTCAGTATACAGTTAGAGTTATTGTCGTTGTAACGTTACTCCTGCTTGTTATGTTCTTAATTTTTCGTGTGTTTTGTTTCTATTTGTCCTGTGCATGGTAGTTGTCTGTCTTAATTGTGGCTTGCGCAATTACGTTTAGTTTCGTGAAATCGGCTGCAGATCTAAAGGCCGGTTCATACTTTACGCAAAAGCGAATGCGAAGCGAATTTTACGACGTCAACAAGTAAAGTTTCATTGTGACGTTCTCCATATACCCTAACGAATTCGCTTTGCAGTGACCTTCGCACCCCGTATGAACCGGTCTTAATACGGCAAGCTGTGTGGTCACAGGGGTACTATGTCCCTAAATCACCCAAAATTGTATGTTTTGGTTTGTTTACTTATTTCAAACATATATGAGACCAATTTCATAGAGCTGCTTAAGCACAAACTATTGCTTAAGCACAAAAACCCTTGTTTGGTAAATCAGGTTATGGCCCTGTCACACCAGAACGAAGTTTAGGCCAACGCGTGAGTAGCGCGTAAAAAATAGTTGATACGCTGGCAAACGCTGAACTTCCACAGAAAAAGTCAAGTGGAACCGTGATTTCAGCGTGTCGATAACGCGTTGATAACGGGTTCATAGCGTTCGCCAGCGCGTGAGTAACGCGTTAGTAACTCGCTCGAAGACTGATAAACGACTGCCCAGCGCGTGAGTAGCGCGTTCCAACGCGCGCCAGCGTACTGCAACGACCACGTGATTTGTTGTATAAAAAGCCGACGCGCTACTACATATGGCCCTGTCACACCAGAACGTTTTAGGCCAACGCGTGAGTAACGTGTTGGAATTTCGGCAACACGCGGGTAAACGTTGACCTACGCTAGGCCAGCGTTCGCAACACGCTGAGCGCGTTACCCACACGCTGCAACACGCTGAGCGCGTTACCCACACGCTGGAACACGCTGTCACACGCTGAGGCAAAAATACATTTTTCAACATACCTAAAATTTTCAGCGTTTGCCAGCGTGTGACTGCACACACTGGTGGCGCGCAGGAAGGTCGTTACTCACGCGTCGAACGCGCTAGACGATCGTTACCAACCCACTACTTACACGCTGGCGACCCGCTGTCGTAGTTTTACTATAAATCAGTGATGCGTTCCTCACACGCTGAGCGCGTTCCTCACACCCTACTCACGAGCTGGCATACGCTATGAACCGGTTATCAACATGGACCAAGTTCGATCAAGGATTATAGTTAACTATAGTTTGACTAACTCTGATCGAACTCGGGCTCAGTCGACGATGGTTGGACTAGTCTAGTCGACTATTCGCGACCAGCCTACCGCGGTTGGTCGCATCGATGGTAACCAATAGCCGCTTTAATAGCACAGTACAGAGAGGACAAGTTTGGCAGTTATCAATAGTTCGACTAGAGTCGTTCGCATTCAACTTCAGTGCGCATGCCCCAATGGCGTCACGAACTAACCACTAGTTAACTATAGTTCCTTGATCGAACTTGGCCCTGTATGTACACGCTGAAATCACGGTTCCACTTGACTTTTTCTGTGAAAGTTCAGCGATTGCCAGCGTATCAACTATATTTAACGCGCTACTCATGCGTTGGCCTAAAACGTTCTGGTGTGACTGGGCCATAACCAGCTTGTCGCCAGCGTACGCCAGCGTACGCCAGCGTGTGAGTAGCGGGTTGATAACGATCGTCTAGCGTGTTCGACGCGTGAGTAACGAACCTCCAACGCGCCGTCAGCGTGTGCAGTCACATCACGCTGGCAAACGCTGGAAGTTGTAGGTATGTTGAAGAAAAAAAATGTTTTCCTCAGCGTGTGACAGCGTGTCCCAGCGTGTGAGTAACGCGTGTTGCCAAAATTACAACACATTACTCACGCGTTGGCCTAAAACGTTCTGGTGTGACAGGGCCATTACGAATGGGATATTGAAGTTGGCGAAAAGATACGCACAATCTTCGCATTTGGGGCACCACTTCAGTAACGGCTTAAAACTGTGTTTGCGGTATAAGACCTTAAGTTTAACAAAAATATATCTTTCAGATTACGAAGAGAACCCGTGGTGGAAGGTGAACTTAGAGTCAAATTTATGTCTTGGAAAAATCCAACTCAGGAACACTGGTAGTCCGGAAGGTGAGATTTATGTATATTCATTAGTTTGGTTTGATCAGTTAAACTCAGAATCCGAGGAATTAGTACACCTTTCTTTGGAAAAAGAGATATGCAAAAAATGCAATACAATTATAGAAGTGACCCAGTTAATTTTCATTTACATAAACAATAATTGTTAACTTTGACAAATCTTGTTCGTTCACTATACAGAACCCAATTTGCTAGGTGCTGTTGTACGTGCTGGACTAAGCGAAGTTCCCACTAACAACAGCATATGTGGTACCATCCCAGTTACGAGCGGCCAGTCCGCCGTTAACGATAGGGTAGAGTTTACCTGCGATCCGCCCGTACTTGCCCGGTATGTTAGTGTCGATATCCCCGGAATGGCGAGTCTCAAACTATGCGAGGTGATGGTGGCTACATGCGACTTCAATCCAAAAGGTAAAAAATGTTTTAAAATAAGGCATTTTCAAGAGTATCAGACATTATCCCCTACGAGATAACGTCTGATAGATCTAAACATGTTAATTTTTATGCGACCCGTGTACAAGCCAATCGGAGTCAACTGACGTCATTTCGAGCAGAAACGTGGACAAAGCTACTGATTGGCCAATTTGGCTGCCGTGTGACGGAAGACGCGCGGATATTTCATAGACTATGTAACACCCCAATCAGTCATATAAATTAATCTATGAGAAAACAATGCCATAATAAAAGACAGTTTTCAATAAAAAAGAAAGACTAATGAAGAAAATATCAGTGTTAAAACTGATCTCAACATTTAGTGGAGAAAGATGCAAGGACATGTACTTACAAAGTTAGCAGAAAAAATGCATATCTATTATACAGTTGTCTTTTTTATTCACAGTGACCGATTTGGATTTTACCCTTGTCACCAACCCTGCATTCGTTGGAGTCAATGAAACTACAGACGACAATGCGACCATCACAGCGTACAAAGCTCCGGATGACATCACAGCCAGTGTCTCATTCGGCCGCCAACTGACAACAGGAGGGAACAGCGGAGACCTTCCATCGGGATATGTGGTATCGGCCGATCCGTCGACAGGATGTGCAGCTAGATTAATCCTGAGATTACCAAAAGAGAGTGGAATTGACAGAGCAGGCGTCTTCTACTCTGAGGCAATAAGCAATCATATCACAACCAGGATACAGACCGTCATGTTGCCCAGAGGTGTAGTATACAAACATTGAGTGGATTATTAGAGTGAAATGGGACAATCTCAAAAGCTTTTACCAAACCAATTTAATGATTTACAATTTAATTTTAAATTGTTGTCACTCTATTTGAACATTGTCTCGGGAATATTCGTCAATACAGATCAAATTTGTCAAAGCTGTTGCCGAAAGGCAGCAATTATTCAGAGATAATAATTGTATAATAATTTCCAGATGTCTAAGATGATGTCCTTGTTGTGGCTACAACTTAGAGGCTATACCGCCATTTCCAATTGTCTATTGCAATACAACGTCAAACAGTACATTATTTTGTTTGTGCCGAATTTCAGGAAATGCAACCCATTTACACCCAGCTCATCGCACCCAGACAGCAAGCATCGGAGACTCGGTGGAGCTTCAAATGCAAGACGTCAACTCGCCGAACACCAACTACAGATGGCGGCGGGATGGGAGTGATATCATAGAATCTTGGAACGACCTGCTGAATATATCGATTCAGGGTGTAGTAAAAAGCGACGAGGGGATCTACAGTTGCTTCGCATTAGATCGAGAGAAGGAGCAATTACATGGAATCATGAGACTCGTAGTCAGAGGTCCGTTTTTGACAATTTCAAATTGTTTACCTTGTTGTTACATAAGTTAATGGGACACCAACGATGCATTTCAGAGACGCATTTTTTTGAAATTGTCATTCAGTAGTTGGTTCAACATGAGAATCGTAGACATTTTCGCGGAATATACAGGTTTTTACAAAGCTAAAACTTCATAAGGTTGTGCTGCTTTAGACGATACAAATGACAAAAACTGACAGGAAGAATGTTGCAACATGTTGCAACTCTTTTTTTTCTTCATATCATCTCAATAAAAGTCGGTTATTGCCAACAAATTTAAAAGACACAAATCTGGGACTGAGAAACATTTCCAATTTTGTTAAAAAATGCTTCTAAATTGTTTTTGACTCTTCATAGAATGCGTACATAAACGCAGAAGTGGCGTCAGGATACTACATTTTTTTCAAACTGGGAAGTGGTTATCATTAAGGTTACACATATGCAATGCCTGCCTAGTTGTACACTGTTAGAAAAGGGGTGTTATATCAACACCGAAAAACAGTGTTTACTGAACACCGTTTTTCAGGGTTCATTAGTTGCCATCACCAATTTTCGGTGTTGGCCCTGAACACCGATAATCGGTGTTGAGTGATCACCGCTGGACAGTGTCCATTTTTGAACACCGTTAAATAGTGTAGCTTGAACACATGATGATCAGTGTCAAGTGAACACCGAACAACGGTGTAGCTCACCTGGACACTGAAAACTAGGGTTTATTCAACACCCTTGGGCGGTGTACATCCTTACTCGACACCGAGAAACAGTATTGATCCAACGCCAATATTCGGTGCAGAATGAACACCGAAAGATAGTGTTGAATTTAGTGGACACCATTTTTGAACACCAAAAAATGGTGTTCAATCAAGTGAACACCATTTTGAACACCGACAAATAGTGTTCAATTGGGTGGACACCATTTTGAAAGCAGAAAACGGTGTTCAATCAAGTGAACACCGTTTTGAATACCGAAAAGTAGTGTTCAAATGAAGTGAACACTGTTTTTCGGTGTTGGGGTAACACTACTTTTCTAACAGTGTAATACTGTTGACTGCTCATTGGTCACGTACTGTATGCCTTGTGGATTTGTGACCATTAACCACATTGAGGCTGTACATTTAGGTCGTTTAAAAAAACCACCTTTTTGAGGTTAGTTGTAAATTTTGAAAGTCTTTCCAAAATTATATTAACCTCAAAAGGGGACAATTTCAACTTTACAGATAGTCACATTTAGACCCCATGCACCAAATAATACATTACGAAATGTGTTCCTAATTGCAAGTTGGTTCGTTGCGTTTGTGCCAACGTCCTGAACTCCAATTCCGAAGTTTTGAAGTTCTAAACTCGGTCGATTAGTTTTAGTCATGTCTCGCTTCAAATTAACGGAAATGATTGCCATTGCGTTGATGGAATACTTAGGTTGTCCTTCCGGGCATTGGGGCCCGCCTTCATGTCTTAAAACCTGTCGCCGATGCTACAATGGCGGTGTATGCGATGACGAGTCTGGTACCTGTGTGTGCCCTCCGGGGTTCAGTGGAGACAATTGCGAACAAGGTATGGCGTTTAATAATTATGTTTTTCCGACTATTTAACAAAAAATCATTAACATTCACAAACTCTCACATTTAAAGTTAGGATACACCATTGGTAATTGTGTAAATTATCATGAATTGGTGGATAGGAGGTTGTATTTCATAGTAAATATCGTTTAACTAACCTGTCCGAAGTTTTACAATCATGGATAATGAGAAAATCAAGAAAATACGGCATTCGTTTTCAACCGACATCGTGCAGTGGTTCTTATGTTGTTCTTGTTTTTTTGCGATCGCAATGCAATTTTTCGAAAAAAATACTGGATATCACAATCATTTTGCTGGTTGCCTAGAATCATTATTTACTTTTAAATAAGTAAGATATTTCTTAATAATTTGGTAGTAAACATTTTCGATATCTGCAAATGGTGTATCCTCTCTTTAAGCACACATCAGACTAATTTATTTAACATCAGCTTTAAATTGATTGATATAATATTAACAATCGTGCTTATATGGCGCTTTCCATCGTATCACCGATCTCAAAGCGCTTTACAATTATTACCGGGTTCATCAGGCCCTGGACCATGCGGCAGCCGTTTATGGGCTTTCAATCGGCCTCGACCCTAACTTGTACCCTTTATACTCCTGGGTGGGAAGAGGCAATTGTAGTTGAGTGATTTGCCCAAGGGAACAAACACCATGTTCCTAGCAGGGTTCGAACCCACGCACGTGAGTCAAACATGTATATTAACAGAACGGCTAAATAGATGAATTTGATATGTTATGGCGAATATTCTCGAACCAGTGTTTAAATAGAGTGACCAAACGTTGAAATGAAAATAAAATGACTTAAATTGCTTTTGTAAAAGTGTGTGATTTTTGTCTCGGATGAAATCGAATGTGAGAGTTGGTGAATTTGAATACAAAAATTGAAAAATAGCCGGGGAAACCTATACTTTAAAATATTGTATATATGTTTGTGGTCACTACATATCGCCAACAACCAAAAAACGGTTAACGGCCTGCTAACACATTATTTTAAAAGATAATTTCCTTTCTTTGGGAATTGAAACGTGTGGTCTAAAACAAAACATCTATTTCAGCTGTTAAAATTATCACCTCGGCTTGGTGTTTTGCAGCCCATGGTCGTAATGTCTTTGGTAGGACTGCTGATCAGAGGTGTTCCAATAACAGCGGTCCACACCACGAGGCTTGCCGAGGGCGCTTGTTATGCCTTCCTGATCCCTATGGATGCTCGTGTGCTGCAGGTTACAAGGGGCTTGACTGTATGCAAGGTAATACTATATTCGACTTGTAGATAACCATTATAATTGCAATAATAACATGTAAACGTTTATAATAACAACAAATATTTATGCATTAGGCCTGAATATCGTGCTGAACTTCAAGCAAAGATTAAATTAATTATTATTTTATTCAATGTCAAAAAAAGAATGTGACGAAGGAACATTTGGTGCTGAATGCACGCAGACATGTCAGTGCGCAGCGGGAGGAAGCTGCAGTAAAGACACAGGAATATGCAACACGAGTAAGATGGATTGGTTTTTGCTTTCTCTTCAATTTATTTAACCTGGAAACTATAGTTAAGATACATTACTATATTTCCTTAATTTGGTAAAAGATTGTTGGTATTACTGTTTCATTTAAAAAAAATATATATATATGTTTTATAACATATTTTATAACATATTTTATTTTATATTTTATATTTTATTTTAAATATTAATATACTCTTTTCATTAAAATTAACAATAAAATGCTTTCATATCATTCGTCAGGTTGCGGGGCGTCATATTTTGGAAGTAACTGTCAGTGCTCAGGTAGGTAAAAAATACCCCCCCCCCCAATTTATTCGGCACAGTAGAGTTCAATGAAGAAACAAATGACCCCCTAATTAAACCATTGCTATGACGTCACTATTGTTAAAAGTGTGTATTCGTATCTACGAATCGACCGCTTTTGACAAAAAGTGTGGATTCGTATCTACGAATCGACGCTTTGGACAACAAGTAAAGTTAGGAATTCGCGGTTTTCATCTCAACACTAACCCAAAGCTTAAGATCCCAGAGAAACCCTGCATGCAAATTAGGCGTTCAATACGTGGCCACCATACCAGAATGCATGCCTTTTCATGTCCACTCAACTGGATGACAGTTGACGCAATGGTTTAAGTCGGAGAATATACTCGCAAGTGTGGATTCGTGACTTTATCGTGTATTCTCCTATATATAATCAAGTATTTGTTGTCCTGCAAAATATTGTATTCGAAATATTGATTCAGCTCAGAATGGCGTAATTGGCCTGGAAGTGGCGTCAGGCGATCCTCATCAACTGTTTGTTGCCTGGCAACCAGACCCTTGCTCATCCGGCTACGAATTGACGATCAGGGACGAGTGTGGAGACGCGGTATCCCAGGAGTCGATACCAGTAACTACCCACCATTTCGTAACTGGCCTAGAGTTCCCAATGAACCATACAGCTTACATTCGACCACTATACCCTGGTGACAAAAGGGGACCTGAGGTGGCCTCTCCACAAATAACCAGTAAGATTTACTACCGTCAAACTGACAGTTAAGTGTAAGTGCAATACTTATAAACAGCACAGATGGTTGCATGTGCTCTTTTTTCCAAATGCAAAATACCAAACACAGTGCAGTAAAATAAAAAAATGACCGTACACGTGGGCCTTCCTTAATTAAATAATACCAGACAGTGATTGAATTGCAAATGATAATCGAATCTGACGTTAAAAAAGGAGGAATTTGCATAATGGTCTGGCAAATTGATAAACAAAATAATTCATTAAATGATAAAAGCACCGGAGATTTTGCACACACTTATGTTGTGTCTGTGTGCCAAATTTCATGTTTTTATCATTAAGTGAAAATTGTGATCATACTGTGCACCAATCTGCCTGACTGTAATTGACTATTTATTGCTTTTAACTTGGATTATAATTTGTTCCCTTTCTAGGAGCGCCAACTGAGTCACCGACTGAAGTGAATGCCACGTCAGTGACGCCACACAGCCTAAATTTCTCCTGGAGCAAGCCGCTTTGTGGAAGCCGAAGTGGTTACATCACAGGCTACACGTACAGACTGACCGAAGTAAGCCCAGAATCTAGACTAGTCATTCAGTCAGTTACATCGGATGAATCGGTGACCATCCAGGGTTTATCCCCGCTGACTGAGTACAGTTTTGAGGTTGCTGCCAACACCCTTGCGGGGGCCGGACCGCTTAGTGAGGTCGTCACAGCAACCACTGGTAAATATTTCTTTCTGGTAAAACAAAGTCTTGATTTCCCATAAATATACAATGAGTGGGACAACCATCGACATTAAATAAGAATGAATTCAAGTGTATATAACCTATAATTTTATCGGGTTTTTTTCCCGCCACCAATTTCCACGTCTATCATTTTGCAATGGAAATGGCTTGAACATTACCCACGATCAGGTTCGGCGGAAAATCCGCTCGGTCTGTGACTGAGAAGCTCTTATGGGTAAACACTTTTCCTCCGGTATACTACGTGTGAACAGTTATAAATGTTTCTTGACTATTATGTTTTGAGAAGGAAATAACTGAATTGCCGAAAGATTTGTACCCTAGCAGACGACAGTTGCAGTACGTGTATATTAATAACAGACCGCATGATGACATGCATGACAAGGGCGCACTCCTTGAGCTCCGCGAACGATAGTATGGCGCGCATAAGTGATATTTATTCAAATTAAAGCAGTAGCTTTTGATTATGTCAAGGTACATGTATCTCTTTTTATTTCAAGATATCTTTAAACAATATGACATTTTAGGAGCTTTTGAGTGATGATTTCGAAATATATCAAAATTCATTTCAAGATTACCAAATGATTTGAAGATATTTCTCAATCTCTTCAAGATATTTCTAAATCTATTTCAAAATATCGCCAAATGATTTCGAGATATCTCTAAATGATTTGATGATATCTCTCAGTGTTTAAAAAATATATCTAAACCTATTTCAAGATATATCTAAATCGATTGAGAGAAATCTCGAAAGCATTTCGAGATACATGTATCTTGAAATAATCAAAAGCTTTCGCATGAACTGAAATAAATGTCACCTATATGCGCGCCGTCCTGTCAATTGCACATGTATGGATGCGCAATCCAAAGCTGTCGAAAGTGTTCCCGTCCGCAAATAAACTGTCAGGCTCAATCCAGTACGACAACCAAGATTCCTTTTTTAATTGTATAACAAAAAATTATCCGAAACGGTCGCACACCCTGTACAAATTAGTGTTTGTACCTTACCCACAACTCGTTTTTTGTGTAGCTATGATTGGTCAGAGCACCGCGTAGGGCGGGACTTTATAATAGATCGGTCTTTAATACGGTGGCCATGAGGGACACGCATATCGTGAATATTGACGTCAATATTCGCGACAAATTTCACGATTTTCCCCAAAGTCGCGAATATTGACGTCAATATTGATGTCAAATTTCACGATTTTCCCCCAAAGTCGCGAATATTGACGTCAAAGTTGGCGTCGACATTCGCGTCAAATTTCACGACTTTCCCCGAAAGTCGCAAATATTGACGTCATTATTCACGACAAAATTTAAGACAAAATTCACGACTTTCCTCAAAAAACGAATATTGACGTCAATATTGACGACAAATTTCACGACTTGCCCCAAAGTCGTGAATATTGACGTCAATTTTGACGTCAAATTTTACGACCGGACATACATTTTGACGCGAATTTTTTCCCAGCAAGCTAGGTTTTGGCTAGTCTTGCTCCAAGACCGAGTTTTTCATTTGTTCCGGGGCGCACCGTCTGTCTAGTCTATGCAGTTCATCAATCATCAATACTCCGAAAACGGGCTTATTGAGGGCGCCCTCGATTGTCACGAGAGACCAGTGGATTTGTTTGAAATGTAGCATACACCATTGGTAATTGCTTGAATTATCATGAATGGGTGGATCGATGATTTTGTCCAAAAATGAGTGTAATTTGCCAATAAGTCGTGAGTAAGTGTCTGGCGCGGCGAGCTATACGGTCACGCGATCGTGCATTACCCGTCCCCCAGGGCTTACTTTATTTCTAACCGATTTTCGGGGCTTTTTTGGCTGAATTTCACAAAAAAGGTATTTATGACTCTAAGCGGTCTTAAACAGCGTGATTAAAACCTCTCGAACACACATTTATTCCCTTATTATTTCAAGCTATATTAAAGGTATCCGCAACCGTAAGACCGCCAGAACCGGAACCGACGGGTCCGACGGAACCGACGGAACCGACAGGAGCGACGGAACCGACGGGAGCGACGGGACCGACGGGAGCATCGGAACCGACGGGGCCGTCGGAACCGACTGAACTGACAGGACCGACTGAAACGACGGAACTGACGGGACAGACAGAACCGATGGGAGCGACGGGAGCGACGAAGCCGACGGGACTGACAGAACCGGCGGAACCTACTGGACCGACGGAACCGACGGGTCCGATGGAACCGACGAGGCCGTCGGAACCGACTGAACTGACAGGACCGACTGAAACGACGGAACCGACGGGAGCGACGGGAGCGACGGAACCGACGGGAGCGACGGGAGCGACGGAACCGACGGGAGCGACGGGACCGACGGACCCTACGGGACTGACGGAACCGACGGGTCCGACGGAACCGACGGAACCGACAGGAGCGACGGAACCGACGGGAGCGACGGGACCGACGGGAGCATCGGAACCGATGGGGCCGTCGGAACCGACTGAACTGACAGGACCGACTGAAACGACGGAACTGACGGGACAGACAGAACCGATGGGAGGGACGGGAGCGACGAAGCCGACGGGACCGACAGAACCGGCGGAACCTACTGGACTGACGGAACCGACGGGTCCGACGGAACCGACGGAACCGACAGGAGCAACGGAACCGACGGAACCGACGGGTCCGACAGAACCGACGGAACCGACGGGACCGACAGAACCGACGGGACCGACAGAACCGATGGGAGCGACGGAACCGACGGGAGCGACGGGACCGACTGACCCTACGGGACTGACGGAACCGACGGGTCCGACGGAACCGACGGAACCGACAGGAGCGACGGAACCGATGGGAGCGACGGGACCGACTGGAGCATCGGAACCGACGGGGCCGTCGGAACCGACTGAACTGACAGGACCGACTGAAACGACGGAACTGACGGGACAGACAGAACCGATGGGAGCGACGGGAGCGACGAAGCCGACGGGACCGACAGAACCGGCGGAACCTACTGGACCGACGGAACCGACGGGTCCGATGGAACCGACGGGGCCGTCGGAACCGACTGAACTGACAGGACCGACTGAAACGACGGAACCGACGGGACAGACAGAACCGATGGGAGCGGCGGAACCGACGGGAGCGACGGGAGCGACGGAACCGACGGAACCAAAGGGACCAACAGGACCAACGGGACCGACGGAACCGACAGAACCGACAGAACCGACTGAACCAACGGAACTGACTGAACCGACTGGACCGACTGAAACGACGGAACCGACGGGACAGACGGAACCGACGGAACCGACGGAACCGACGGAACCGACGGAACCGACGGAACCGACGGAACCGACGGAACCGACGGAACCGACGGAACCGACGGAACCGACGGAACCGACGGAACCGACGGGACCGACGGGACCGACGGGACCGACGGGACCGACGGGACCGACGGGACCGACGGAACAAACAGAACCGACAGGACCGACGGAACCGACAGAACCACCCCATCCCAAATCGCCAGCGGTTGCGTGGGGAATAGGCACAGCCGCAGTTATTCTCGTTTTGTTGACAGCAGTCGCCATAGTGGTTTATAAAAGGTAAACTATATCTATTATTTAATGTAGGCAATTTACAAGAAGCAGCGACACATGTAACTTCCAATGAGAAAAGATGACGAGAATGACTTTATTTTGAAAGTCAAATACTGCTGTTCAGCCACAAACTTGTCCTTTCATAAAGCCAGTCGCAAGCTACTGTTTGAACAATGACAAAGGAATGCTTTTGATAACAGTTCATTTGAATATAGTCATATAAGCTAGATATGAGACCAAGGGAACCCCCCTCCTTTGTGGTGGTCATTGTGCTTGCATAATGTTGTGGTTTCTCAGGAATTCTTTTTAGGTTTTTAGTGGGGTGGGGTGCAATAGGGAACAACAGTCTAGAGAGTGTATAACTATGGGGACTAGAGGGTAGTTCGTCGGTCCCATATCTTGCTGGGTATAAGTATAGTGACATAAGCCGGCCTGTTGGGCAAACTAACCGAGCCAATGGGTAACTTACCCATTTCAAGTCCAGTGCGAACAGCCTGGGTAACTTTCCTCACAGGTAACTTACCCACACCGCGTGGGTAGTTTAACCGAGCCAAGGTGCCCAGGAAGATTGACCAGGTCAGTTTAACCGAGCCAGGAAATCCAGTGCGGACGCGACGTCTCGGTTAAATCTTCCATCACCCATTATGTAAGAAAATAATGTTGTCGTCAAGTCGCGGTCATAGGTCACGCAGGGCGCTCTCTTTATTGTTTGAGCCAGCTCGGTTAGTTTACCCATGGTCTCGGCGATTCTACCCGCGTCAATTAAATCCAAGTGCGGACGGTGGGAAGATTAATCCATCGGAATGTTACCCGGCGTCATGGTAAAGTTACCCAAAATGTTTATCCAGTGCGAACACGGCTTAAAAGACCTGTGATGGGCTTAATTGCAGGGACTTACACTTAATACAGGGACTCGAATACAACTCTTCGTGTTAGGTGTCCATAAGAAAGACACATCACCCTGATTTTCTTAATGTATGTACCAGACTCATTCTTGTTGAGATCAGCTGACCTATTAAACTTGCTAGAGTGGTCTTGTTCCTTGACTCTACTTTTTTTCAGAAGACGCCCGCCCGCCCAGCGTGAGGGAGGTGGCCGTCGACTGGAGATAGTTACAATGGCCCAGATTCGGTGACCAACCGGGCCTTTTCGAATCCCTGGCTTCGTCTTTGTCTTCAGCTTACGGCCACATTTTTGTGTCTGTTGTGCTTCAGAAATACTCACTCGGTTGATTTGAACAAAACTAGTTCGAATATTTCCATTTGCCCTTCGTGATTCGGAAACTAGAGGCGAAGCCGGAGCGAAAGCCCAAGCAAAGATGTCGAAAAGGCCCTATGATTCCAAACCTGGGCGAGGATGTACAGACACTGTGCGCAAATACCCCCTCATGCGGAGAGAGAGAGAGAGAGAGGGAGAGTTAGGCGGTGCTCCAAAGCGCTCCCATCGTGCGCTGGCTTTACACTGATCATGTATCCATGATGTCGTTTAAGAAATAAGAAAAAAGGTACATTAATATAGTTAATAATTGTCCATTAAAGTCCCATGATCGGAATTAACACTCTAAAAAGTCCCAGGGTATAATGACACTTTTTGCCAAGGTTTCTGGGTAAGAATGACCCAGAAAATGTCATGTTTGACAATGAAGCGTGCCATACTTGACCCAGAGGGTCAGGCCAAATACAGGGTGGTCCCAACAAATAATGACACTTGTACAATACTTGTATTTTCAAAAGATATTATTTGTTTTAATTTTCAGGTGAATCTTAGAGTGATGCTACACGTTTAATCTGACAGCAATTAAGTTGAACGCTGAGAAACGTTGAACTTGACAAAAAAAACGTCGAACTTTACTTTGCAATCAGTTCTCACCCGGAGACAATTTCGTCGTGAATGTCTAGGAAGAAAATTTCACATCGAAACACAATCAAAAGAGACATTCAAAGGAACTGGTAGTGTGGCTAACATCAACAAAACCCACAGGGGTGCGAGTTTGACTACCAGAAAACCAGTGTCTCTGAATTCCTGTATGAGGCTTTTGTAGTGTTGCAATGTGGGATTTTCCACCCTGGGAATCGTTGGAAATCGATACAAAAAGATATGCCTGAGACAGGATGATTGAGACGATTATTCACTTACAGTCAAGTATTATGTATTTCATAATAATTCAGTACGGTAGTTTTGTGTTTGATGTTTGCAAATGTTGTATAAACAAATTACCTTCAACAGGGTCCCATTCAGTTAAATACACGTTTGCGTTTTATTTCATTTGTAACGTTTTAAATTAATGAAATGTTAATTGTAATTAATACGGACCCCATCTGTTAACTAGTCTAGTTCCCAGACCAACAGACTGACTATTTCTGATGAATATTAGGGGCCGTGTGCGTAATTTTTATTCTAAGAGAGTTGGGGGTAATTGTCATAAATGGGCGTCTTACTTATACTCAAGCATACAAAAATACACTTAAAAGAATGGTATATTATATTGGAGGCAGCGAAGCACGTTGAGCGCCGCCTAAGCCATTTATTTCAAATCATGTTTGAACAAACTTACTACGATTTAAAGTCTTATTTAAAACAAAAACAAATCATCAGTTTGATAATACCAGTTAATTTATAAATATTACTCAAAATATATACATGTAAATTATATATATTGTCTCAACACTGTTGTCTGTTTGTAAATCAATAATAAACGAATAATAAGTGATCAATGCCAAAATTTAATTTTTCCAAATGATTTGCAATTTTTCATAAATTGTTCAAGAAAACAAAATTGAAGAAATGCGACGGCCAGGAAAACACATAGATAAAACTCGTTAAAAATGCTTTGAAAACCTGTACCCCAAAACAGTCAGCACTCTCCTCTGTGAAGGTGTTAGGCTTCACCTAAAACAATTTTCCAAGAAATTGTCCATTATATTTATAATATCTCGTACAAAAAACGAGGCGACCTATGTGAAGTGCTTGCTAGAACTGACTACCTTTTGTTCCCCTCTTCTATTTATACCATACACTATCACTGTAAAAATTGTACTCACTTCATGCACCTGTATGCGCATGTATACGTGTACTTGCTGTACATGAGGTGTGCAAGTGAAAACATGATACTGACGCCTGAATTACGTGAGGTGATACTAAAATTTCAAGCGTAACACTCCATGTGCTTGAAGTATTAGTTAGTATACCTGAAGTGCATTCGCTCCCACCTCATGCACCTGTATGCACATGCACCCAAACGGGCCTTACTACACCGACTGCCATAACTTTTCAATCATGCTTTTATATAGCACTGGCTAGCTCAGCCACTGCATTGATTTTGGGTAGAGATAATAAGAATTACGTAACGACGCGACGCATCCATTAACCCTTTCCGAGTCTAACAATATTTCTGACACCAATTTGGACCAATATTCTTCGTGATGACCCACTTATTGCAAATGATAAAAATGTGTCTAGGCCGCCAGCATTTTGTTCCTGTTTAGAGTGTCTCCTATTAATTTCAAAGGCCTTACACACGCTGATCATATAGGTAAATTATATTTTGCGGTTAGGAAGGGGTGGGTGGAGTTTCTAACGGTCGACACGATAGACCAAAGAGGAGGCACCACGATTTACCATGACTAATTCAAGATAACCGGACGCCTCCAAACGAATGTCTATTTTTTAACAGTGACTTTGCAGCGTCAAAAAACAATATAATGTTACTTTCGGTATATTGACTTCCGAGAATCCGTGAGATCATTGTTTTATTCAACGGTAAACCATAAGTCTGTGTTTAAAGTAATAATAATTCTTATCTTACTTTACCAGTAGGGGTTAACCGTTCACGTTTACTCAAGCTTCCCAGCGAATTAAGACACATTGCAACCACAAAACCATCTATTGGTCAGACGGCACATTTGAATCTCTCATATGACAAGACAAATAAGAAAAAAGATTCATACAATCACATTTAAAACCATTTTTTGCCGACTGTCAACCGTGAAGGTTGACCGTGACGGTCTACGACGTTGGCAGGGTGCCAACTTGACAGGTGTAAATAATATGACGTCATTAAGAGTTAAGTAACATCTGTCCAACGAGACACGTGTAGTTTTGAATGTACATTGTAGTTGATTGTTCTAGCATGCAGACAATTTGGTGCTGGGTAATTGCAAGGCTATATAAGCCGCCGGTCGTGTAGTGTCATTGGGGCAATTGCAGAATTGGCATCATCGACATCTATCCGGGCACTTGGTCTACATTTTGGCCGCACTCGAACCACCATGGAGCAAGTTCGGGCGCGAACTATAGTTAACCATTAGTCAGTCTCTGCTTTACCAATGCGCATGCTCAAATGCAGTTCGCTCGAACGGCTCTAGTCGAACTATTGTTGAAAAGATGGCAACCGATTTGTTTACATTTGCGACATGAATGAAATGGTTTTGCCACTATTCTTCCACGCATATAAGTAGGATAAGCCATAACGTTAGTCATGTTGGTCCAAAAACAAGACAAAAATTACATTAGGCCCGCCAGATTTTCACTTAACGTTACTGCCTTTCTCTCCGTCCGACTACTGACTTCACCTTTTTCTACGTCACTGGTTCTCTCCATGTTTTCCTATGAAAAGAGGCTACTGTCAACCAGCGGCAACCGTGCTCCGGGGTCTGGTTCCAAATAGTCGACTAGATAGTCCAACCATTCTGCGTTCGAGCGATGTTATTCCTCCATGGTCGAACTATGGTTAACTATAGTTCGCGCCCGAACTTGCTCATGGACAACAACGTGGAATTAATGCCACTGGCGGACCGTCAAGTGCGACAAGTCTGTTTGATTACCTACAGCCAGGCAGACGATAGGGTCATACCAGATCGAGCGACATTTGCGGGAAAAGTCGTGCAAGCTTTTAGTCCGGTGCATGTCGTGTGCTGGTCTTGCTGCAAGGAACCTCACATAAACAGGGGTTTTCACTATCACATGGCGGTTAAACTTCAAGCTGCCATGCGCTGGCTACAAGTGCAAAATCGTTTAGCTGATGTGAACGGTATGAGAGTGAACATTTCGTCCAATCACACCAATTATTTCAGCGCATGGCAGTATGTCATGAAGGAAGACTAACTTGTAATACAGTCACCCGGCCATCCCGATTTGACAAACGCGGACCCGCCTAGGACAGCCCAGGCCTCTAAAGTGCGTCATGACGCGGTCGTGAAGCGGTCTGCAGAAGATACGGAACAACCGTCCAAGAAAAAGCGGCGATCCCGGTTGTCGGCCTACGACGTCGGCCAAATCATGGTCTCCAAAGGCATCAAGTCACGCTTGGAGTTGTTGGCCTTTGCCAACAAACAGAAAACGATAGGGAAAACCGACCTGGCCGAGTTTATAATCAACAGGGGCGAGAGAGTTGTCAACCAAGTACTAAAGGTAACACATAGCCTATAGGCTGCATTAAAATGAACATCAAATAATTTGAGGTACACACCATCTTTGCTAACAAATTAGTGTTTTAATAAACTCAGATTTCCACAAATTTTCCATCACACTTTAGCTGTGTACATATTGATGAGGGTCGCAGAATCCCACAATAGAAACAACAACAACAACAATTATTATTTATACGACTCTTTGAAAATTCGTTAATAAGCCCCAATAGTATATTTCTCTCATGCTTATTTATTTTGTCTGGAAAAAGTAGAACTCCTTCGCCTGACTGTTCGAAGCCTGTTGTAAATTCATCCAGTAATGTTATTGTGTGTTTTTTTTCTCTCTTCCTCTCCCTCTCCCCCCCCTCCCTTCCCATTTTTTTTAAAAGGACGCCTGGGACATGGCGGAAGCTGAACCACTACTAGAGCGATCGAGACTGACTCGACTTCAAATACTGGAGAAGTGTCATAAAGTCGATAAATGTGTCTGTCATGGCGACTGGCTGAGATGTGCTAAAGACGTTCTGCATAACAATGGTGTGTTCGAACAGACTTTTACAGAAGCAGTTGCCACGCTTCTGGACAAAGGCAGGGGAAAATATCGTAACATAATGATTACTGGCCCAGCAAATTGTGGAAAAACATTTTTATTAAATCCACTCAACAAAATCTATAAAACATTTACCAACCCAGCAACAACCACGTTTGCGTGGATTGGTGTTGAGCAGGCAGAAGTCCTCTTTCTCAATGACTTTCGTTGGACTCAACAAATGATACCCTGGCAAGACCTTCTTTTATTACTAGAGCGTCAACTTGTCCACCTTCCGGCCCCTAAATCCTACTTTGCACGAGATCTAGTTTTAGAAAATGACACCCCAATTTTTTGTACTGGGAAACATCAACTTGTGCTTGTCCAGGGTGGGGCTGTAGATGAGAGGGAAACGGAGATGATGGCTGTCCGTTGGAAGGTTTTCCCATTCCACTACCAAATTCCTGAAGACCAACAAAAGCGCATTCCACTTTGTACGCGCTGCTTTGCGTCGCTGATATTGGGTAAAGATTGATTATTATATGTATTGTTTGTATTGTTAGAATGAGAGGTTCACATACACCAAAATAAGACAAATGGTACAAATGTGGGTTTTTTGAATCCCCCCCCCCCCCCCCAAAAAAAAAATGTTTGTTCACTAAATATATTATTTGCTTTACAAATATTCTTTCAACTAAACAAGTTTTACTCAAGGTCACGGTGTATTTAGATAAATTATAGGGTCTACCCTGGTGAAATAAGGAATTTAGTACATCATTACTTAAAGATAGGATACACCATTGGTAATTGCTTGAATTATCATGAATGGGTGGATTTGGGGTGGGTGTATTTTAAAGTAAATTATGTCCGAAGTTTGACAATCATGCATGCCCAGAAAAGCACAAACAGCGTTTATTTTTAACCGGCGTCGAGCAGTTGATCTTATGTTAATTGTGTTTTTTCGCGATCGCAAATTATTTTTAATAAAATTATATTTTTCAGAATAATTAAAGGACATCTAGCGCACTCAATTTGCTGGATGCCTCGAATCATTATTTACTTTCAGATGATAAGATATCTTTTAATAATTAGGTAGTAAATTCTTTCGATATCTGCAAATGGTGTATTCTACCTTTTAAATAAAAGAAAAGTAGCCTCAACACCCAAAATCAAGAAATTAAGAACTGACGGTTTTTATTGCCAGATAAAATGTACATGTACTATGCTACACAACTGGTACTGATTTTTAGATATCGTGAGGGGGGAGGGGGGAGGGGGAGGGGGGGGGGGGGGGGGGGGGGGGGAGGGGGGAGATGGTGCTTGCAAAAAAACACTTGATTTACAAATTTGTTTCTGGCTTCTGGGCACCCAGAGTGAATATTTGATAGGGTTCAGAAAAAAAGGTCACTAATGAATCAAAATCTTACTACTTTCTATGTTGCCGGATGCAGAAAACGTTTATGATTTAGAACGAGTGAAAAACAAACAAACACCACTGTTATTTTACTTTCGGGGTAGACGCATATGCCTAATTGCCTCGGACTAGTTGCCCCTCTGAAGGAAAATGTTATTTTCTATGTTGCCGGATGCAGACATCTTTTATGATTTGGAGCAAGTGAACAAAACAAAATACCACTGTTATTTTACTTTAGGGGTAGAGGCGTATGCCTTGCCTCAGACTAGTTACCCCTCCAAGCTCTATTCGCATTGTGAAAGAGATCTGGGGAAGCATGGATCTTTTTTCAGTGTGAGGAGCTGGTTCCTCTGTTCCATCTTCCCATGGGTTGAAATTTCGACCCAATATACCCTATATTATACCCTAACCCAAACACTAACCCTAACCCACATCCTAATCCTAGTTTTTGAGTAATTTAAGTAAAATCCAAAAATCTAATTCGTGAAATTCCCAGTGGAGACCTATTCATCTATAGAAATTTACCCTCCGGAGACGTTTTGTCTCCATTGTACACATTGTGTTCATGTCTCCAGAGGGTACCGTATTTCGCACCATGCATACATGTAGACACTACCACACTGAGGGCATACTTGTCATTCTATCCAATGGAGGACACTTGAGTGTGTGTGAATTACACCTATCATAGTGAGGACACGACACTAAAATGCTGGCTGTCCATTGTTTCATATTGATGTGCATTCTAAAGTATTCATTGCGATTGCAAATTCTAAATAGTCAAGTACTCTGACGCATCCGTACATGTATGTGAACTGACGAAACACCCTGCTTAGCTTTGATGAAGCTTCATTTTGTTCCGACAAAAGTCTTTGATGTTCCTCCAGGTTCGTGTCTGCAGTGCCACAGGACAGGATGTTTCGATGTCTCGTTTGCCAGGAATCTTCTTCAGCAGAAAGAATTTCTGCAAACCCTTCGTAACGTTTCCCTTCTCCTCGGCAGTCCAGGGACGACGTTTCACTCGTCTTGAGTTGTTCAGAGATGCCAGACTTCCAGATGGAACACTGATAGGAGCCTGTCGAGAACCTAATGTCACATAGGAAACAAGTCGATATAAAACACAGATATTTATGCACTTTTAATTCAGACAGCCCGATAGCCAGATGAACAAACAAATGGACAGACAGACACATTTTTTTAAAAGACAGCCCGACTTAAAATACAGACACATAAAAGCCTAAACTTACTGTTTTCACTGGGCACATCACATGAATTGTCACTGCTGTCATCGCTGTCCTCGTCACTAGTGAAGCCTTCTGCAAGTCACAAAGAGCAGTTTTTGTTACCTGACAGTTGGTCAATCTCTGCTGGAGCGGATGGAAGGAAAGATGGGGGGGGGGGGGGGGGGGGGGGGGAGGGGGAGGTGGAGGGGGGAGGAGGAGGGAGGGGGAGGGAAGACAACTAAGGTGGTGGTAATAGTAATACTAGCTAATTATGCATTTCTAAAATGGTAAAGTCAAGCGGGTTTGTTGTCCTGCATGTAAAATCAGAAAATTTTGTCAATTTTCTGTGGTCTGTTTCTTGCTTTTTATTTTTCTTTATTTCTCTTTCTTGTTCTGTAATGCAGGAGCAATAGCAAAAGAAATGCACAAAAACACGTATACCATTTGTTATCATATATTGTGAACTGATAACAAAATGTTATTTCCTGCATTTCTTTCGCTGTTGAAGATGTATTAGTGAATAGTAATTACTGATCAAGTATTTTTCAACAAAAGCAATCATTAATGTCTTTCTTTTGCTGTTGAGTAAATAATTTAAAACGACTGTGTCCTTACCACCAGTGACATGCAGTTCATTTAGGGATTTGCCCTGCTGGGAAGGCAAGTTTCCCCTCTCCAAGCTGAGAAAAAGCCGAGAAAGTTTGGTGACCCTCTGCACAGTATCTGGCAACTGGTAGTATTCACGATGGACACGCAAATCATGACCCATGAAGTGTTTCAAGTTGATGTTCCTTCAAGGCAAGAATTTGCGAAGCGGTTGCCACGTGCTTACGAAGTTTTGTAGACCGGATGCTGGCAGCATTGTCAAGGCCCGCCATGTCTGCGTACACTCTTACAGTCACATCCTCTTATATGACCTGTACCTCCATAAGAACATCGTGCAAACAAGTAGGTGTTGTCGTGGGCGACTCCAGCTTCATTTCTCTTTGCAATCAGAGCACTCAACCACGCCACCACCTCATTGCTGAGAAGCACAGGAACAGTTCGACCCCTCTTGCCAACTATTTCGACAACTCTGAACATCTTGCACAGATGCCGTTCAAGATCAGTCAGCAGGCATTCCCCGTTGACACTAGCTGTTGTGTGCTTCTAAAAGTCTTCTAGTTTCATCTTTGATACCTCCCCCTGCCTTCTGCGGTTGAACATAATAAGGTGGCACAGTGCGACTTCATTCAATCTCTTCCAAGCTGGTCCGATTTGTTCGCCCCGAGCATCCTGGACAAGTTCCACTTCCCTGTTGCCAGCTTCATGGAGGAACGCCGATATTTTCACAACATCAGCATTTGTCGGCAGAATTTTAGGTTTGTTGCGCTTTTCTTGGTACAGTGTTCTGTGTGCATGGGTGGATACACGGTCTCGCCAGGTCAGTTCGCACAACTGCAGAAATTCTTCAGCGTGTTGCGCTTTTTGCTTTTGGTCAGACTCTAGAGCATTTCCTTTAAGTATGAGTGCACACTTCTTGATGGAATGTCCAATCTTTAAAGCTAGAGACGGAACATCATACAACTGCTTGTCTTCATTAAAGCCAGCTAGACCATGAACAGCCTTGATGATATCATTCACGTAGTGGGGGTGCATAAATAATTCAAGTGATGCATTTGGCTGGTGTGTATTCTTGCGGAGTTGTATGACAAGACGACCCAATTCCCGTATCTTGTTTCGGATGTAGCCATGTTGATCTACATCGTGCCCGAGTTTCGCGTATTCCCGCTTGGCTACTTCCACAATCAAAGTGTCATTCTTGGCCAGCAGAGTCATCTCATCTCTCTTCATCGGAATAAGAACCTGGTTCAACTGGAAAGACACCGACAGGTGGAGGCTTTAACAAATCACTCTTGTGAGCAACACGTCTACGCAGAGGAGTCGTTGTACTGCTACCATGCGAGTGTGCAGGGAGCGCAGGTTTCAGTGGGCACTGGTGACGCCAGAGATCACTTCGCACATAATAGCCATAACAATATATGCACGGTCCGTATGCATGTGGAGCTACCTTATGATTAGGCCTATATCCTACAATAAGTGCACCCCGGCCTTCCCGAAGGACTTGGCAATTGTGCCTATGATTACCAACATTGCGGATTTTCCACAGAGGTATCTTACGGGCACTTGGGTTGGTCTCAGACGCAATCTCTACAACTTCGCTCTCTTCTTTGTGACATGACTGGAGATGACGGGGCAACTTAGATTGAGGTACTTCACAGTAAAAGCAGAAGTGTTTCTTGTCCCATTTCCTGTGCCCACTTTCATTGCTGGTCTCCATGACTGTTATGTGACAGGTCTCAGTAGCCTCGGTTGATGATCTCTGTGACTCGGCACTTGAGGCTTCATATGGAGGAGGACAAACGGCAGGTCCTGTACCAGAATCAGCCTGTGGGCCATCATCCCAACTGGAACTGCTTTGTGGACTGTCTGAACCATTTAAGTGCGGACTCGAGAACAGCGAATGGGCCACCTGGCATAGAAATCAAATCAAAATCACATTTAATTTTAAACAAATAACAATTTCTTTGGGTTATCTCTAAAATATACATTTTAACACCATCACAAGCAACCACCCCACCCACATTCGCCCTTGATGTGCAACTTAACTGACGACATACCGGTAGTTATCCTCTTCATAAAAAGATATGTAATTCAAATGAGAATTTGTGTCATGTGCATTCATTATATGACTTCTAAGACTGAGCAGTTCACTAATTAAATACTTCAGCGTACAATACAGGCGTTGTTCATATTAATAATAATAATAATGGTAATTATTATTATTATACCTCCAAATAGGCACTTGGGGAGACAATCCCATAGAGATGTACACAAACTTAAAACAGTCCTAACTTGTTTACCCTAACCCTTTTGTCTAAGATCTTCAAAATTTGCTATATAGACCAAAATCTGTCGTTCTAGGACAAAAATAACTCCAAAATATCGTTTTTAGGGTAGGTAGACACTTAGGGAGACACTGAAATGTCTCCCTAAGTGCCACTGTCTCCTTATTACCTAAAAACTTACGCTAATTTGTCTCCCCAAGTGCCTATTTGGAAGAATTACGCATTTCATTTGTATTCTTCCTAACCTGTCTGTTGTTAATTAATGCATTATATGGTAATTTTTTCACCTGGTGCTCAAATAGGCAGCGTGTCACACCATCAGTGTACCGGACGCAGTACTTTCCTGATAAGAAAGCCACAAATTCAACTAATTAAACTTTAAAGGGATTACATGCAATTGGGAGTAGTGGGAGAGGAATGGGGAAAAGTATTTGTTGTTTACAGATCATATATATTTTTGGTTCTGAAGGGGGGGGGGGGGGGGAGGAAGCAAGTTTAAGAAAAATGGCATTGTTTATTTACATGTGGTACATGTCATGGGGGGATGTAAGAGGGTATACAGCTGTCTTAATTTATGTGTGACAAATGGGATTCTACATAATGGATTACATTTCTTACCTACGGAACCCCTAATGGGACATATGACGAATAGTAATCACCGTGACAAAAAAAATTTAGTTTTGTATTTCTTGCCCACAAAATTATTTCGAGCTCACGAAATTATTTTTTTCGAGCGCACGAAATTATTTCTTAGGCACGAAATGATTTCGAGCTCACGAAATAAGTCATTTCGTGGGCACGAAATGATTTCGTGGGCACGAAATGATTTCGTAGGCACGAAATGATTTCGTGGGCACGAAATGATTTCGAAATACTTTATTTTGTGTGCGCTTGAAATAATTTCCTGCGCTCAAAATCATTTTGTGCAATTGTTAGAAATCAGTTAAGTAAATATGTTTTACAGCACGGTCTTGAACCCACAAATTACGAGGGCATTCCATTTGTTTTCGTCATATGTCCTTTTAGAGGCTCCGCACTTACCTTTGGTGAAGGAGATTATTACGGCAGGATACCATGATGAATCTGGAGGCCACAGTGCGATTACGTTCTCCCCTTCATGATGCTGGTGATTTGTCAAGGTTCCATCAAGACGACTACTCCGTTTCATGTTTGTTATGGTAGTTCTGTCAGCCACACCTAGACCTGCTAGCTGTAACAAGACAACAATACAACAACAATATACCATTAAACTGATAATACAAGTAAATATTAATAATTGTGGCTACTTATTTGTTTTATTATTTATACAATAACTACAACTAACTATTTCTTGTTCGCACGGTGCTCAACAACTCATGCTTGGGTTGGCAAAATAAAGCAGTTAAATTTGGTTATAACTTCTATATTATTCTGAAATTAGGCATATTCACTTCCCACATCATCCTAAGACTAGAGTGAGAGAGGCCATGACTACAAATTACATTACAACGTAAATTAGCATGTCATATATGTCATAGAGTGAGCTACATTCATAGCGAGTAACATGCAAGCTTCCAAATACAATTGCTCTACTTATACCCCAGTCACAATTAAAGCGGAGCCCGGGCGGCGTGTGCGATTTCTGGGCATCGGCCGGCGTGTAGAGGTCGGCGAAAGATCGTGCGATATGGCGGTCACAGTCACAATTAAAAGTGCCCCGTACGCTGCCATGACGGGGCCCGGGGGGTCGCCGACCGGCGATCGGCCGACTTTCTTGGAAATGGGGTCGAATTATTGGCCTGTTTATCGGCCGGTGTCCGGCAGGCACTCGTCCGGTGCCCTGCTTATGTCCTTGCGATACCCCTGCAGTATCCGGCAGGGTGCCAACCAATTCTTACAGGTCGTACGGCGGCCGGACGGGCATCTGTAGTGTGCCTGTCGAGTGGCCAGCGATCAACGACCGGCGGCAGAAGCTCTCCTCTGACCTTCTTAATGGCCCTGTCACACTATAACGTTTTAGGCCAACGCGTGAGTAGCGCGTTAAAAATAGTTGATATGCTGGCAAACGCTGAACTTCCACAGAAAAAGTCAAGTTGAACCGTGATTTTAGCGTGTTCATAACGCGTTAATAACGGGTTCATAGCGTTCGCCAGCGCGTGAATAACGCGTTAGTAACGCGCTCGACGACTGATGAACGACTGCCCAGCGCGTGAGTAGCGCGGTCCAACGCGCGCCAGCGTACGGCAACGACCACATGATTAGTTGTACAAAAAGATGACGCGCTACTACAGTAATGGCCCTGTCACACCAGAACGTTTTAGGCCAGCGTGTTGAAATTTCGGCAACACGCGGGTAAACGCTGACCAACGCTAGGCCAGCGTTCGCAACGCGCTGAGCGCGTTACCCACACGCTGGAACACGCTGTCACACGCTGAAACAAAAATACGTTTTTCAACATACCTAAAAAATTCAGCGTTTGCTAGCGTGTGACTGCACACGCTAGCGGCGCGCAAGAAGGCCGTTACTCACGCGTCGAACGCGCTAGACGATCGTTACCAACCCACTACTCTCACGCTGGCGACCCGCTGTCGTATTTTTACTATAAATCAGTGATGCGTTCCTTACACGCTGAGCGCGTTCCTCACACGCTACTTACGCGCTGGCATACGCTATGAACCCGTTATCAACCTGTATGAACACGCTGAAATCACGGTTCCACTTGACTTTTTCTGTGAAAGTTCAGCAATTGCCAGCGTATCAACTATTTGTAACGCGCTACTCATGCATTGGCCTAAAACGTCCTGGTGTGTCAGGGCCATAACCAGCGTGTCGCAAGCGTACGCCGGCGTACGCCAGCGTGTGAGTAGCGGGTTGATAACGATCGCCTAGCGTGTTCGACGCGTGAGTAACGAATCTAAAACGCGCCGCCAGCGTGTGCAGTCACACGCTGGCAAACGCTGGAAATTGTAGCGTATGACAGCGTGTCCCAGCGTGTGAGTAACGTGCTCATCGTGTTGCTAACGCTGGCCTAGCATTGGTTAGCGTTTGCCAGCGTGTTGCCAAAATTACAACACGATACTCACGCGTTGGCCTAAAATGTTCTGGTGTGATAGGGTCATTAAATAAGAAAATGCCGTTGATACCTCCACAACGCTTGCGGGCACCTGCACAGCGCGTGTAGGTCGCCCGGTTGAGGGAGAGGTTGGTGTTTGCACGCTATACCGCTACAACCTGGTTCTTGTTGCATTGGTGGCTGAAGAAGAGATTTAGTACTTGCACTATGAAACTTGTGTGATAAACTGTGTGTAGATGTAGATGTAGATGAGCCACTTTTTTTACCCTGCAAGCCCCGGCCGATGCATGACCGATTTCAGGCTGGGCGCCGACAGGGCGCCGTCCGGCCCCCGGCCGATTTCTGACCAGGCACCGCCAAGTCGGCCGGACGCCTGGCGGGACCCGGCCGGCGTGTGGGCGGCGCCTGGCCGATATATTGATTGTCTGGGTTGTCTAAAATTTGGCTCTGCGCCCGCCCGACGTGTGCGATGCCCTGCCGGACATCGACTAGGCATCGACCGATTTATTGGCGATCAGTTTGCGATGCGAAACGCCGCACCAGGTTTTAAGTCCGAGTTAAAAGTAACTCGATGCCCGCCCGATGCCAAAAAATGACCCCGCAGCCGCAAGAAGTCCCGTGGGGCCCCGGCCGAAAATGCCTAGAAATCCACCGCAAACTAATCGCAAACCCATCGCAAGCCAATTGTGACTGGGGTATTACCATCTATCCACGAATTTATTCCAGCTCCATGGTACACCTAGCTAGCTGCAAATGACCACGTCTTCGCATAAACTACAATATGCCTCACTACACTCAGGTCAAAACAATGTTATAATAGTTAAGACATGTCTAGACTAGTTTATAGTTAGAGACATGTATGTATTTACTTCGTTGTCACACGTGCCACTTATGGAAACCAACGGAAGGCGCTATGCCATTCAGGGTAATACTGTTTGCGTTTTATTTGACGGGGTAAAAAATGTGCATACTGCCCCACGTCAGGTCTTATGCGTGAACCGAGGACTGAGGTGATATTAAATATTTGAAGCATAACACTACATGTGCTTGAAGTGTTAGTTAGTATACCTGAAGTGCATTCGCTCCCACCTCGTGCACCTGTATGCACATGTAAGTTGGTACTTGCTCCACGTGTGATGTGCAAGTAGCAATATATTGACACTTGAGTTACATGAGGTGATATTAAATATTTGAAGCATAACACTACATGTGCTTGAAGTATTAGTTAGTATACCTGAAGTGCATTCGCTCCCACCTCGTGCACCTGTATGCACATGTAAGTTGGTACTTGCTCCACGTGTGATGTGCAAGTAGCAATATATTGACACCTGAGTTACATGAGGTGATATTAAATATTTGAAGCATAACACTACATGTGCTTGAAGTGTTAGTTAGTATACCTGAAGTGCATTCGCTCCCACCTCGTGCACCTGTATGCACATGTAAGTTGGTACTTGCTCCACGTGTGATGTGCAAGTAGCAATATATTGACACCTAAGTTACATGAGGAGATATTAAATATTTGAAGCATAACACTACACGTGCTTGAAGTATTAGTTAGTATACCTGAAGTGCATTCGCTCCCACCTCGTGCACCTGTATGCACATGTAAGTTGGTACTTGCTCCACGTGTGATGTGCAAGTAGCAATATTGACACCTGAGTTACATGAGGTGATATTAAATATTTGAAGCATAACACTACATGTGCTTGAAGTATTAGTTAGTATACCTGAAGTGCATTCGCTCCCACCTCGTGCACCTGTATGCACATGTAAGTTGGTACTTGCTCCACGTGTGATGTGCAAGTAGCAATATATTGACACCTGAGTTACATGAGGTGATATTAAATATTTGAAGCATAACACTACATGTGCTTGAAGTGTTAGTTAGTATACCTGAAGTGCATTCGCTCCCACCTCGTGCACCTGTATGCACATGTAAGTTGGTACTTGCTCCACGTGTGATGTGCAAGTAGCAATATATTGACACCTGAGTTACATGAGGGGATATTAAATATTTGAAGCATAACACTACACGTGCTTGAAGTATTAGTTAGTATACCTAAAGTGCATTCGCTTCCACCTCGTGCACCTGTTTGCACGTGTGAGTTGGTACATGCTGCACTTGACATGTGCAAGTAATTAATATTGACACCTGAATTACATGTGCCTGAGCCAAAATAGAAATAGTATTAATAAAAAGTAACAAATAAATAAATAATAACAAAACAATAATCCGAAACTTCAAGCGCTGGTCAAGTTAAAACATAATCGCGCTGATGGAGGCACTCCAATTAATATCGTCGGCTTTTGAGACCTCAATATTTTAAAGTCGCCGACATCTACAACATGTCCCGACAGGCATAATACGACCATGTGGTATGCCAGGACTTTAGACGAGTCTTAATTGTGCGAGTATATCAGTTACGTAACACCTTACTGCACTGCTGAACCCTTTGCAACGTGGTATGCGTTGTCCGTATTTCTTAGACAATAATTCCCCGCTATACTGCAAATCGCTGGAAATGAATGGTCTTACTTATACTCAATCATACAAAAATACACTTGGTATATAATATTGGAGGCAGCGAAGCACGTTTAGCGCCGCCTATACAAAACTCCAAAGCAAGCGAGGCAAATTACAAATTTACATGTGTTTAATTATACTTAATTATCTGCCGTCTGTCTTAAATGACTAAAGACCAAGGCTTTGTGTTACTTGAAGACGTTTTTCGAGTGAATCAACGATATAGCCATCTTTACTTTCAACCCTTTTTCATCTCCTGTGTCTCTACAACGGTCCCCATTTCATTATAAGCTGCTGCAGTTGCACCCCTGACCTTAAGGAATGAAGGCCAACATTAATTCCCTGTGCAACCTCGGATAGCATCTTAACTATGCACTCTTTGGCCATGGTGTAGCTAAGGGGTTTGTCTTGGGCGATAATTCAATAAGCATATTAACAGTAACTGCATCTTTCTTAACAATTTTGTGACCGGTTATGCGTTTTGCAGACTCAGGAATATTTCGAACGAATGAGTTATTATACCGCTAGATGAATAGGTTTTGCCGGTAAAGCTGGAAAAATGCTTTGACGCCAGAAGCTTGCCCATCTTTTGAAAGCTACAAAGTACTTTGAAACTGTGTTGTGACTGTCTTTTTGCTGCTATCAGGTAGCCACACATCCTTTCAGCGAGACCATCTTCCGTTATCCCGGCTTGCTCTAAAGCCCCCTTAATATTTCGTTTGAATTGGATACCTGGGCAAGAAATACATGAAATCGGTCAGCCCAACCACATACCGACTATAATCAGTTTACTGCTGCTTGAGCCGAGCTACTGAACAATTTGCGGGTCTCGCAGACCCCCCCCCCCCCCCCCCCCAAACAAAAAAAACCCAAATAATTGCCTAAAATTTACATATCTGAAATCACAACCTCAACGGAATTGAGTCTTCAAAATGCAATTCTAAATGCAACTAACGTGGATTTAAGTGGATTTTCTGAAAAAAATCTCAAAATGCTATAACGTTGCGTAATCGCATCTTGCTGTGGAAGAATTATTATGTCTTTAACAAAATACGACCAAAAGGGAACAGATTTATATTAATCATAATGCCTTGCGCTTTTTCTTTTTGCATTTTGTTCAGAGCTCTCAAATGAGACTGGGTGGAGGAACAATCCAATTGCAATCTCCAGACCATTTCTGACTGAATGCATCTACGCCCTCTGTTCCAGGGCACCAAAATCTTATATTAAATCTTTTGCAGTGGGTATTCAGGTTTGTGGCGAATCTGTCTACAGCACAAGGACCCAAAAGCTTATTAAAATAAAAAAATAAATGCCAATGAGAATTTGCCAGTCATCACTATCTTTGATTCTACTCAGTGAATCAGCCTTAACGTTATTTTACCTTGTTATCCATTCATGTTGAATACTTATTCCTTTATCGTCACACACTCCATAAATATTCATAGCGACCTGTTGCAAATCTGACTTTTTGCTGCCCGAGTTTATGATTATCTTTACATTCTTATTGTCAGTGAACCATCTTACTGTTTTGTTTTCAAGAACTTCTACATTACTCCTTATGGCCCTGTCACACCAGACCATTTTAGGCCAATGCATGAGTAGGGCGTTAAAAATGGTTGATACGCTGGCAATCGCTGAACTTTCACAGAAAAAGTCAAGTGGAACCGTGATTTCAGCCTGTCCATACAGATTGATAACGGGTTCATAGCGTATGCCAGCGCGTGAGTATCGTGTGAGGAACGCGCTCAGCGTGTGAGGAACGTATCACTGATTTATAGTAAAAATACGACAGCGGGTCGCCAGCGTGTGAGTAGTGGGTTGGTAACGATCGTCTAGCGCGTTCGACGCGTGAGTAACGACCATCCTGCGCGCCGCCAGCATGTGCAGTCACACGCTGGCAAACGCTGGAAATTTTAGGTATGTTGAAAAATGTATTTTTGCCTCAGCGTGTTCCAGCGTGTTCCAGCGTGTGGGTAACGCGCTTAGCGTGTTGCGAACGCTGGCCTAGCGTTGGTCAACGTTTAACCGCGTGTTACCGAAATTCCAACACGTTGGCCTAAAACGTTCTGGTGTGACAGGGCCATTAATGTAGTAGCGCGTCGGCTTTTTATACAACTAACCATGTGGTCGTTGAAACGCGCTACTCACGCGCTGGGCAGTCGTTCATCAGTCGTCGAGCGCGTTACTAACGCGTTTCTCACGCGCTGGCGAACGCATTGAACCCGTTAACAACGCGTTATGGACACGCTGAAATCACGGTTCCACTTGACTTTTTCTGTGGAAGTTCAGCGTTTGCCAGCGTATCAACTATTTTTAACGCGCTACTCACGCGTTGGCCTAAAACTTTATAGTGTGACAGGGCCATTAGTAATCTGTTTACTGCTTCAGCCTCTCTCCAACTGGAGCTTCGCTGAGCTTCTTCACCGTCCCATGAACTGATTACTTCTGTACCTTCAGCCAAGGTTCCCGCATAAAGGGAAACCTAACCGCCAAAACCATGCGTGGATGCATCACTAAATGCTTCAATCTTGCATTCATCTTTATACTCAATACTTAGCCCCTGGTTGTTTAGGGCTCTGACTTTTTTTCTTCCAAAATTGAATTTCATTATATGCATCTTCATCAACAATTACTTGTGCATTCCAACTGGCTCTTGTATCTATACAGCGATACACAGATCAGGGCCCGTATTCATCATGTGCCGCGTTGGTACTAGCTGCCCATGAGGAACTGATGAGACGACGCGCAATCCGTCGAGAACGGGTATATAGGGTTCATCCATAAGATGTGTATGATGACGTGAAACTATATATAAACGTTACCGGCTTGACAGGCAGACAATTTTTCAGTTAATTGATGCCCTTAGAGATGGACTAGAGCCTCAAACATTGAGGAATCATGCCCCCCCCCCCCCCCCCCCTTTGAGCTAAAGGTCTTTGCTGCTCTAAGGTTCTATGCCTCGGGGTCATTTCAGCTGGCTGGTGCTGCATGTATCTCAGCAAACAAAACCGAGGGTAATAACAAATGTAACTCGCGCTCTTCTCCCACTTTTTCCTCGTATTGTGAAATTTCCTAACGCCAATGAGAGACGCTACATTGTCGATGAATTCTATCAAGTAGCACACTTCCCTAATGTTGTCGGACTTGTTGAGGGAACCCATGTGTGGATCATTGGACCCTCACAGCATAAATAGCGCTGTATTAACAGAATAATTATTATTCGATAAATGTACAAGTCGTGATGGATTCCCAGTTTCAAAATGTCGTTTCAAAATGGCCGGGGAGCACAC
Source organism: Crossaster papposus (assembly GCA_037893245.1). Taxonomy (NCBI): domain Eukaryota; kingdom Metazoa; phylum Echinodermata; class Asteroidea; order Velatida; family Solasteridae; genus Crossaster; species Crossaster papposus. The sequence goes on along the minus strand of JBAIAA010000388.1, from coordinate 103,359 downwards.
ACGACTCTGTCATTTTGCGTGATAGCGGGGTTCCATCATTCCTCGAGGGGGAGAGGAAATTCTTCTTGGCGACAGTGCATATCTTCTGAGATCGTGGCTCATGACGCCATAATGAATCCGAACACTCCACAGGAACGATTCTTCAACAGAGCTCATACAAGGACACGGTGTTTAGTAGAGAGGGGTATCGGACAATGGAAGAGACGTTTTTGTATTGTCTCCATGGCAAGTTACGATATTCACCACATAAATGTTTCAAAACTATTGCGGATGGTGCCCTCCTTCAAAATATCGCCAGAAACCGAGGGTTGCCGGACTTTGAAGAAGTTCAAATAGTGCGTATGCCACAACCAGATGTGCAGCTAGATGCTGTGCCACCAAACAGACCTACCAGTATCGGCAGAAGAAATGCTATCGCCAACTTGCATTTCCAATGAAGTAAGTCCACAACAACAATTCTCTTCCTTTAAATTTGCTTTATTTTTTCAAAATAGATGCAAAATCAGAGACTGGTAAATGAGTAATCACAAGGTTTATTCGGTATGCTGTTATAGACGGCATTTGGCCACTATATCTGTACCTGCTGGTTTGTAACTGACTGTCAAGTTTTCTCTTCTTGAGTTGGAGGACTTCAATCTCTAAGGCCAAGTTAGAATTTATCAATTTCAAGTATTGCGCGAGTTTGTTCCATTATCAAAAGTTCCTAATTTAGCGCACTAGTGCCATCGTCATTTGCATTGTTTCTCTTTCCATGTCCAGTTGCCGAGCTGTTGTCATCCTCCTCTTCAGATGTGGCTGGTGGGCAAGGGTTTGGGAGTTTTTCGGCTGGCGGGTACCTCTGCGGTTTTTGCATTCTGGATGTAAAGTGACGCACCGTTTTTACGAAGGGGCGAATTTCATGGAAAATAGTATATTTATCGATATTTATTTGTTTGATAAAAACGATTAAATATTACAATATCTACAACCTGGTAAAGTTTTACATCAAAAAAATCATTAAAATCCCAATTAACCTAATTAACGAATGGGCGAATTGATCCTCAAGTGCCGTTTTGCGTTTTCACGAAGAGGCAAATTTAAAATAGGCTTGACTTCAACTTGTTTGAAGGGGCGCTTTGGTGCGCGTACTGACTTTAGCGTTTTCACGAAGAGCTGAATTGGGCGATTTTGGCGCGTACTGGCTTTTAGCGTTTTCACGAAGAGGCGAATTTGGGACGCAATGGGGAAATGTATGCATTCTGACTCTCATAGCCACTGGCGAATTTGCTAATTTATAGTTTTTTCGTTTTCACAAAGAGGCAATTCTATTATTTGATTAATTCTGCAAAACTAATCACCTATTTTGTTTTAACGTTTGCTATATTTAATGAGATTGGAATCTCTTCTTTCCCATGATACCTTAATCTTGTATATTCTATGGATCTTTATGTTTCAAACTGCCAAACGAAAAAAGGACCAACTTTACAAGCGATTTTCTCGAAAGTTTGTTCAGACTGTGACACATGTCACTTCCGGAATAGTTTTATTGTAATCTTTGACCCTTAAAACATAGGTCTAACCATCTTCTTTATTCAATTAACTGCAATATTGGATGAGATATAGTGAAAAATTGATTTTTTAATTTGTTAACATAGCAAATCGTTTTCTATGCATTTTTTTTGACCTAGAGACACCGATTAGAAATTGATTTCCGAGGGTGCATGATACCCCCTCCTTCCAACCCAATTAGATTTTCCGTTACGTTTATGTCATTCGTGTGCGACTAGGGAGATTGCAAAACTACTACGGACGGATACGTATAGGTTACGTACCCGATAAGGTATCACAATGTGCATGCTGATTGGATGGCGCTTACTGGGCTGTGATTCCACCGCATCCGACTTTTCTTTTAATTGTATTTTAAATAAATGGTGCTCCTTTACAGTCTGGCTTCCTCGGACACACCAACGATGCCACCCAGTTTCGCCTGCTATCGGATATTGGACACCAGAGGACGCTGCATCTTCCCCGGGGCGCCTACCTCCTGGCCGATGGAATCTATCCACACGAAGATCCACTGCTGACTCCTTGGAAGGCACACCAACTTCGTGGAGATGAAGATGAGAGGGGCAGACGGATGATTTTTAATAAGGAACATGCATCTTATCGAGTTTCCATCGAGCACACTATTCGGCACCTGAAGACGTACAGAATTTCGCAAGGGAACGGGTACAGAAACAGTCGGGACAAGTTTTCGTTTTCGCTGATGTGTGCGTTTGTCTGGCTCAGCGCCATATTACATTTTACAGCCAACTTCGTAAGATGGTACAGCCTCTTTTAAGGCCCAGTGGCTTAATGGATATAGTATTGCTAAGATTAATTTGTGTTCATTAATGACAAATTGCCCTCTTGTTTTTCACGGTGTTTCACATTAGCCATTGTACTTTTAACCTGAATTTCAAAACCTAGGCGGCTAGTTATCTGGATAAATTATTCTAAAGAATTACAAGGGTTGTCTACTTGTCTATGAAAAATGTAACGGCATAAAGAGATTCAGTGGATTTGTATACAAACAAGGCCTTTATTGCTTTCTTCTGATCTTGAAAATATGATTACAATTTCGCAACAACATACATGGTTAATTTGTAGGACCTTGGCCAAGGTCGGTCAAGGATTTGTCATAGTTGTGTTCAAAAAACAATTGACAATAAAATGGGATAGTGCTGTACGGAGCTGGAAAGTTTAATAACAAAAACAGTAACCATGTTCGTTTTTTCTTATTTACAATCAGCATGGCTAAAAATAAAAAACAAAAAACATATGCATATCCAACGAGATACTTTTAAAACCCTATAAAGTATGCTCAATTGCATCCAGGATGCGCTCCACCCTTTCCATATACGCCTTTCATGTGCGTCCGACAAGTCTGCGTAGTGCTCCTGATTTTGCCTCGCTAGTTGCCATAGAGGTATCCGCCATCGGACACCTACTTCTGCGTCACCGTCATTGTCGACTTGAGGTTCTTCGGGCAGAGGGATGGGTGGGGCGACCAATAACTCATTCTCAAGAGATGGTAAAGGCGGTCTAGGAGCCGGTAAATTGTCCGGTGGATCTCCTACTTGTTCTTCCGGTGGTGCGGCGATATTAATACCCCTGTCACACCGGAGTGCGATCTCACGGCAACCTTACTGCGATGCAGTTTTCATCAAAAACGCAGTGGGGTCGCCGAAAACTGGCAAAAAAACCATGAAATCTATGATGTAGGTAGCTCACAGTACGCTCTTGACTCGCTCACTGCGCTCTCACTACACTCTCACTGCGACCTATGCGCTCCTCGCCGCGCTCCCACTGCGCTCCCACTACGCTCCACGCGATCTCGCTGCGACCAAGACGACCTCACTACGACCTCGCTACGACCTTACTACGCACTCACTACGTCCCCACTACGTTTTTGTTTTCACGAACTGACACCCGTCTTAATTATTTAATTATTAATTAACTAAGCATATTTTCATAATATAAAGATTATGTTTCGGCAGTTCACGAATTGTTGGTTTAATGATACCAAAACCCCTCAAGTAGACGGATTTGCGGCGCCCATTGACAGTGACATCGTTTGGTTGGCTGTTTTTTGTCCAACTCATTATTTTTCTTTAAAAGATCCCTGTAACTGCTCAAAACAATCCACCATTTATAACGAAAAGTATGAAACGTAAATCAAAACTGTGAAAAGAACACTGCCGTCTGCTAACCTCTTCGCCATCTTTAAAATACGTCACTGTCCAACAGCGAACAGCTCGGAATGTCGTTCGCTGTTTTCGCTAACGTTCGCCAACATAATTGACGCACATTGCGTTCCACTCAAGCGAACAACGCAAACGTTGGCCAACGTTGGCAACGTTCGCGTGAGTGGAACGCACCCCAGAATAACAATTAAGTGCCAACATTTTGCTTCATTCACAACGTGAAAGCCTGTCGTCTGCTCGCGAACTAGATTTGACGTCATCGATCGACTAGATATAGACGCGTTCGAGTGAGAAAAACAGTTGAATTGGTATTATACTAGTTCAGCAGCATCCGAACTTGCTTTGAGATGTCAGGAAAATGTGCAAACAAGACGGAGATTCAACCTTCGAGAATGGTATATTTGGATGGGTCAAATCAAAGCATTGTTACAAAAATGTGCCTAGCAAACTCAAATGTCAAACTATATTTAAAATTGAAAATTTACGCACTGAAGCTAAGTTTGCGTGTTCAAAATATGCACAACGGGCATTTTTTTAACTGCGCTTTCGGAAATTGCGCTCAACATACACAGCCATTTTGTCTCTGAGGAAGATCTTGTTAAGATCAAAACATTAGGCCCTCTTAACTTAATTGATTTGTATATTTCAGGTCATTCCAGCCAGTAAGCAGTTTGCTGCAGTTTTAATCTTATTTATGTTTTAAATTGTTTACACATGAGACAGGGTTATGAACAAAAAAATAGCCTAATATTTGCTTCTACTTTATTTATGCTGATGTAATCAGCTGCAAAAAGGGACACTGGGCCGAGTCTTTGTAATCGTTTCAATAATCAGTCTATATCGATTACATTTTTAAACCCTGTAACGTTTTAATAAATACATGGGAGAGTCGATAGCTTCTGATTGGTCGAGACTCGATCACATGGAGGGCATTATTTTGTAGCTTTAAAACATTTGAGCAAATTCACTGTTTATTCCCTAAACAAAAACATATTTATTAAAGGGAATAACAGAGGGAAGACCGGCCATTCACTGTGTGATAACTTACCGAGTTGGGGATGACCGCTGGTAATAGACCTCGCCTTCGGCTTGGTCCATTACCATTGGTAACCCACAACCCGGTCCGTTATCAGGCAGTTATAACCGGGTCCTCGTTCTAATATTCCCCTAAGTAATAGGCAAGTAGCTGAATAGACCCAGTAAAATAATCGTCGGGTTAACCCCTACAGTCTGTCTCACTCACTAAGCTTTGGTTAGCTCGTCTCGCCAGTTCCTTCCATCGCTTGCAACGGAAGAATTTACTGAGAAGCTTGATGAAGGCAAAGCGAAACTCCCGGCTACGGAAAGCGTACGTTACGGGGTTCATAGCTGAATTGGCAAACAGAACGTGGAAACATACGAGCTCGTATATAAAGAGATCGCTCACTGGAAATACTACGTCGGCTACGGTGACAATTGTGGCGGGAGTAACGGCCGCGAGAAATGTTCCAAACACGATAGCCAGAGTTTTAGCCGTTTTGAGGTCGCGAGTAAGGGATCGCCCACCTTGCTGATTGAAGGCCAGGTTTTCGGCAGCAATGCGTCTGTTGTGCTGCCTGGCTACACAGAAAATTCGGAGGTACATGTAGACCATGAGAGAAACAGGAATAGTAGAAATGCCAACGGTGACGGTAAAGCGATAACTGAAGACATGAATGAAGAGCAGATCACAGTAATCTAAACTGTAGGAATCAATGCGGTTCCATCCCAATAACGGCAGCAGGCTAAGCAGTATACTAGAGGCCCATGACGCCACAATGAACAGCGTTACTTTTCGAGGTGTCATCTTCTGGTTGTACTTCAGCGGTTTGGTAATTGCCAGAAAACGATCATAGACCACCGCGGTGATTTGAGTCAGCGACACGGAAATGGCGATGGTGGTCATCATACTGCCCGTGATACACACCCAGGGGGACACGGTGAGGACCAGTCCCTGCGCAAGCAGGGCGTCCACCGGGAGACAGATGAACGCTACGAAGAGATCGGCCACTGCAAGACTCGCCAGGAACATGTTGGTGGGAGTCTGCAGGCGGTGGTAGATGGCTACGGAGAGTATGACCAGCGTGTTACCAAAGGTGATGACAACGAACAGAACTCCGTCGACCGTCAGAAAGAGCACACGCGCGGCAGGCGTGACGGTAATGTGCGGTTCGCTCAGTATTGGCTCCGTTGAATTCTCCATACCATCCACCTTGTGAAAAGACCTGAGGAAGCGTCAACGCCTTTGTCCAATATTAGATGTAATTTGAGGATGTCGAAGAGCAGTTAGAAAACCGATAATGTCTTTGAGCAGGTATTAGCAGACGCGAAATGGTAGCACTCAGGTTGGCCTACAGCGATATCTTTCTCCAGGTTTTGGTCAATCCTCCCGGCTCTAAACGAGCCAGTACTTTTGAATCCGCGTGTTCTTATCGACAGGCAAAGAAAGGCTGAACATATAGACATTGACGATCGGTGGGAAATGGTACACTAACTTGATTTTCGTTTGTAAGGTTAGGAGATCTGATTATCGACCACTCATCGATCAAGTTTCGTAGAGTGTGAAATTATTTAATAGGCCAAAGCCGACGTCATGTTTTTTTTCTGTAATGCCAAGGAGGGCGTTGGCACAAGGTGACCGTGCCTATAACAGTCCTTCTCGCAAGGAGATCCACAATCTTTTTGACTGAAGTAGAATATTATTATTAAGTATAGTCGTTCCAACCGGCAACTGCAGTCACAGGATGCATTGCGTTTGGGATGCATATACGTTTGGGAGACGAGGTAATTAGGGAGATATTTCAAGTATCCCTGTTGTTTAAAGCCCTCTTTCTGGGTAAAATTCTACCGTCGCAAATGGGTTAAATATATTACTCGTAATGCAAAACCAAGATTTGTGGTTTGACAAAGTCTATGATAATGTTTCCCAAAGTTCCAGTTTCCCGCAATTATTATTTTAATACATGTGTCGATAATAATACCTTTAGGTAACTTTTCCGTATAGACTTTTTCATTTTCCGACCTCTTATCCCAATTTTTACTTTAATCCAAATTCTAATTGTTTGAGTAAATTTATGTTGTCTCCCTAAGATGCCAGTTATAACGATAAAGTGTCTTCTAAAGGTACATTTGTGATTATAACGTCATTACGAAAAGAACTATACATTAAGTCCAATATTCCACTTTCTCTCAAGGAGAGCCAGCCGTTTTTCGGCACTGCCAAAACACTGAAAATCGTCAGCAATAGTAGATGATAAATCATGCAAGCCCTTTTCTTGCAAGCTTCAGCGAAGCAATTAAGTTTTTACAAAACCTTGATATTCTATCCAGGCAAGAACTAATAAACTGACCAGAAGGGCAGCTAGCAAAACCGCTTCAATTTGTTGGTTTTTAAATACGATTACATTTTCATTAAGATATTATTGATTACTGCATTGTGTAGTTTTATTCACAGAATTGTCATTGGGAATTAAAGCGTGCGTGCACGTGTGCGTTTGGTCAAGCAGAGAAATCAATAACGTTCTTTGTCTTTGGACTTAAGAAAATAATAATACAAAATATAACTCCATTTGTAATTTATATTATACACATATTACACGGATGAAGTAGCCATACACGTATATTGATTTATCGCGGTGCATGGCGGAAAAAGGGGGTTTCACTGCCGGGCGGATATAACAGCACTTTCTAAGCTTTTTTTGGACCCTAGAAGGTTTAATTTATGGGAACGAAATACCCCAACCCACAACAATTGCAACAACAGATTTTTCAACGGTTTTTAGTAGTATTTGACATCAGGAATAACATACTAATAATCTTAAAAAATTGGGTGTCCAGATAACTTTTTTTCTTCTTCAAAATGGCGTCCAAGATGGCCGCCGGTACCTAAAAGTAGCCATATCATTATTAATTATTAATTATCTATCCTAGAGATGTAATTTTGGTATCTACCCCCATAGTTTTAGGGGTCAACAAATATATTATAAGACTACTTAAAATGCCCTTGAGTAATAAGAACCCCGATGTATCTAAGATGGTGTCCAAAATGGCTGCCAATTACACTAAAATGGATGTTAATTACACTAACATGGTTATAAGTTACTAACTGCTTACATTATAGCTGTCATTTGTATGTCTATCCCTCTGTATTTTAAGTTGGTAAAATATAAATACAAGATGGTGTTAAAGATGGCCGCCAATAAGAGTTAAATGGTTGAAAAGGATGGTGGCTCCTTCCCATCCAGAGACGCTTCTCTTATAGATCGACTTAATGAATACAAAATAATCATTTATGGGAAAACCTAATGTTTCTTCTAGACATTTTACAACAAGTTCAATTTCTTTTTTGGAAATTGTGGTGGCTCTGAAGAGTGCCATGGTGTTGTAGTGGTGGTGTCCACAGACAAATGACATTCGCTTGTGCTGTAAATGTGCACGAGATGCGGATGCGAAAGACATAACAAAAGAGAGGAAAATCCTTTGTGTAGATGGATGGTTGGTATGCGTGAGTTTATGCTACTTGGCTTCCCTCATACGCTTGAACAATAGTTTCACACCCTTGAACAAGGAACAGAGATATTATTTGAATCTGAACTATTTTATTAGCATGGGATTTGGGTTAGGCTCAGGGTGCCGAGTACACTTGACTTGATTCATTCATATGTTTATTTTACGATAGTGCAATTTTATGCTAATCAGTTAATTAACAGTTATTTATCATTAATAACTTAATAATAATTATTAGTATTATAAAGTTGACAGGAAATGTTCAACCTTGAAAAGTGGCCCACTCGGCCCTTCGGACACTGTCCAGAACCATTATCAAAGAAATTAATAATAAATCGCAATAAGTTCCATTTGTAATAAAATATAGATTCAACAAATATTATTACCATATCATGTTCACATCGAAACCCGGGTCTTCTTGGCCTTACTTATTTTGATTATTGATAACGAGGCATATTGACCCATTACTGATACATGTACATGAACATTATAATATAAATCTTCGAATAAGATTAAAACTGCTGCACACTGCTTACTGGCTGGAATGACCTGAAATATACAAATCAAATAAGTTAAGAGGGCCTAATATTTCGATCTTAACAAGATCTTCTTCAGAGACATAATGGCTGTGTACACGAAACAAACATAGGGCAACATGCAGCATGATGCACATCATAGCTGGCAGGAGAAACACAAAATAAAAGGCATGTACAGAGTTCGTGGGAACAACAAAAGGAGGATTAGGCTGAAGGGTTAAAGGGAGAGGTCAGTGTGGGTAGGATCAAAGAAAGAACTAACAAAGAAGTATTAATAGGAGAAATGTGAAGGGGGGGGGGGGGGGGGGGGGGTTAGGACAATAGACAGGGGAAAACCAAAGGAGTGAGAACAAATAAGAATAAACTGCTGGCAAGGATTAAATCTAAAACAAATGACAAATGGGAGAAAATAATAGAAGTTAATCATTTCCTTGTTGGATGTTGAGCCCATGTGGTTGAATAGTCCAAAGACGATTCATCCAAACTTTCTCCCGGCTGAGACGGACTGAGTCTTTCCGATGGCCAAGTGATTCTATGCCCTGTATAATCAGAAATGCAATGGTTAGGCTGATTAAAGTGGTGACCGACGGGGGTGTCTAGTTTCTTGGTGTTGACAGTCGATCGATGACCGTAGAAACGCTTTTTTAGGGCATTTTTGGTCTCTCCGACATACTGAACTCCACAAAACCTGCAAGAAATGAGATATGCGACATTAGATGTACTACAAGTGATGTTACCAATAATTTTATGGGTGGTACCAGAAGAGTGGCCAGAAAAAGAGTCAGACTCTCGGATGTGGATCTGGCAAACCACACATCTGGAACTGCACTTGAAAGTTCCGTGCTGGATGGGAGGAGATGTATCCAAGATGAGATTGATTTTTATCAACAGGAGAAACAAGAAGATCAGTGGCTTGCTTGCCAATCAGCATCAACGCAGACAGAGACGTTTTAGACGTCCCAAGCCCCAATCGACATTACCCCCTGCAAATACTGTAGTTAACCTTTCCTCCTCATCCATATCAGATGCTGAACACAAACTTTTATCCAAGGGTCTCAACTTCTGTCTCACTCCCCGTAAATGTGAACCAGGTACAGCTCAGCCAAGATCTCACGGAATACTATGGTAGGATCCATCTCCGTGAGTATTTTCTTGACTCCGACCCTTGTGACCCAGAACCCTTTCGTGTCAAGAGCGTATGGGTACCCCCCAAGAATCGTGTACCAGCCCTTGAGACATATGTTCAAGTTGTCAATACCCAAGTCACTAACCCCAATAACTTTCCCCACAGGACCCATGATAACATCCCTAGAGAAGAGCGCCTTGCACTTACTGCTTTGCGTTCTCGTACCGTCATCACCATCAAGCCAGCTGATAAAGGCTAAGCCGTGGTCATCATGGACCGTCAGCAGTACATCGACGAGGCCCACCGCCAGTTGGACAACCGTACTAACTATATCTGCCTTGACTCTGATCCCAGAGGTACATTCTCACGAGAGATACAGCAGTTGCTTGATGACATGCGATCACGTGACCAACTGTCAAAAAAAAAAAACTCACAAATTTCTTTCACCAACTGACTGTAGAACTGCCAGGTTGTATCTTCTCCCGAAGATTTACAAGACTGGTAACCCTGGTAGGCCCATCGTCTCGGGTAATGGCTCACCCACGGAACACATCTCCCTGTTTATTGACAGTTTTTTTTAAACCCCTTGTCCCTAGGATTCCATCATACATCCATGACACCCCAGACTTCCTGCGCAAGCTCGAAGGAATCAAGGACCAGATTCCCAGCACGGCCATCATTGGGACTTTTGACGTCTCATCCTTGTACACCAACATACCACACGAAGAAGGTATTCGTGCCTGTTCCATACCCCTAGCTAGGGCAGGACACACGACCCCTCTTATAAGTGACATTCGCGCCCTCATGAAACTTGTACTAACAAAGAATATTTTTTCCTTCCTAGATAAGCACTATCTACAGGTACATATTTGCATGCCTCTTCTTGGGTGACCTCGAGGAACGCATGCTAGCCTCAGCACCGTGCCGTCCCTGGACCTGGTGTAGATACATTGATGATGTATTTTTTATCTGGACCAGTGACGACGACAGTCTGCTAACTTTCACTAACCACATGAATTCCTTCCACAGGACCATCAAGTTCACATCAGAGTACTCACATCATCAGGCCCACTTCCTGGAAGGAGGATAACTTAATAACCACTGATCTGTATTTCAAACCCACAGACACACACCAGTATCTCCACTCCTCCAGCTGTCACCCTAGGCATTGTAAGACTGGTATAGCATTCAGTCAGGCCCTCAGACTCAAAAGGATTTGTCCTAACGACTATGATTTCTCCCGCCATTCACAGATACTGAAGAATAACTTGGTTGCCAGGGGTCACAGCTCCCGCCAAGTTCAACGTGCCATTTCCAAAGCCAAAGCTGTACCCAGAAATTTGGCTCTAAAAGTAAAGGCCCCCCAGGATGCCAAACCCATGACCCCCCTGGTAACTACCTTTCACACCAGTCTCGCTTCCCTTCGCAAAATCACTAACGACAACCATCACATTCTCCACTCTTCAGATCGCCTTGTTCGTGCCGTCCCCGACAGCCCTGTATTGGCTTATAGACGCCCTCGTAATCTACGAGACGTCATTGTTCGAGCCGAAGTTCCCAGCTTGGACCAGCTTGGATACATCTCCTCCGATCCAGCACGGAACTTTCAAGTGCAGTTCCAGATGTGTGGTTTGCCAGATCCACATCCAGGAGTCTGACTCCTTTTCTGGCCACTCTTCTGGTACCACCCATAAAATTATTGTTAACATCACTTGTAGTACATATAATGTCGAATATCTCATTTCTTGCAGGTTTTGTGGAGTTCAGTATGTCGGAGAGACCAAAATGCCCTAAAAAAGCGTTTCTACGGTCACCGATCGACTGTCAACACCAAGAAACTAGACACCCCCGTCGGTCACCACTTTAATAAGCCTAACCGTTGCATTTCTGATATGATTCTACAGGGCATAGAATCACTTGGCCATCGGAAAGACTCAGCCGGGAGAAAGTTTGGATGAATCGTTTTCGGACTATTCAACCACATGGGCTCAACATCCAACTAGGAAATGATTAACTTCTATTGTTTTCTCCCATTTGTCATCTGTTTCAGATTTAATCCTTGCCAGCAGTTTGTTCTTATTATTTTGTTCTCACTCCTTTGGTTTCCCCCTGTCTATTGTCCTAACCCCCCCCCCCCCCCCCCCCCCCCCCGCCCTTCACATTTCTCCTATTAATACTTCTTTGTTAGTTCTTTCTTTGATCCTAGCCACACTGACCTTCCCCTTTAACCTTTCAGCCTAATCCTCCTTTTGTTGTTCCCACGAACTCTGTACATGCCTTTTCTTTTGTATTTCTCCTGCCAGCTATGATGTGCATCATGCTGCACGTTGCCCTATGTTTGTTTCGTGTACACAGCCAATATAAATCTTCACGATTTTAAGATAAATTAGGGTAATCAATGTTTATATTATGGCAGTATAAACTATGGTATACAGAGCTGGTTAAATTTCCTGGAGTATTTTTGAGACATGGAGACGCTGGTCAACGTCTCTTTGTGTATATACCTATTGTTAGCCTCTGTAGTTTTCCACCTTTCATGTTGTTGTATTAACTCGTCAGAAACACCACGATAAAGGCCCGGTCACACAGCCCTCCACGGGCGTATCGCGGCCGAATCACGGCAAACAATTTCTGCCCGTGAAGCAGACGCTGTTGGACGCTTTGAGGTCGCGATAAAGACGCGATACAGCCGTACTTTACCCGTCGTTACACGCGGTAAGAAATTCACGCGGTTGGCCGCGCGAAAAAGTTTTGGGCTGCCCAAAAATTTAGACCGCGGGTAATCGCGGGCGGTACACGTGGTACACACGCGGTAAAGACGCGGTACAGACGCGGAACGAACGTGCTAGGACGTGCTACGGCCGCGGTTAAGACGTGGTTACACGCGGTAGGACGCGAAATTTTCGCGGGTAATCGCGGGTGGAGCACGGTCATAGCACGTTTGTTCCGCGTCTGTACCGCGTTGTTGTCACGTGCATTAGCGTGTGTACCGCGTGTAAGCACGGACAAACGCCTTTCTCCGCGTAAACAGCGCGCCCCAATACCGGCCTAATCACGTTCAATTGCGTCTTGTACACGTCCCAAATACGATTGTCCACGGCCTAATCGCGTCCGTACAACGTCTGATTTTAGGTATATAAAAAGCGCGATTTGCCGAGCATTCGTCAGTTGTGCTCCAGACGTCAATGATTATGATTATGATTTCTACAGCCCGGTTCGGCTGCTTTATTATACCCGTGGTAGGCCGCGGTACCGCCGCGCTTCACCCGCGATAAGGACGCGGAACAGTCGCCGGCGTCTGTTCCGCGGGCATACCACGGGTAAACCGCGGGTAAGCCAATTTTGCACATTTTCCACCACGGGCAACCGCGGGCAAAAAAAAATTGCGAAATTCTACCCGCGATACAGACGCGAAAGGCTGTGTGACCGGGCCTTTAAGGCGGTAAGCCTTTAAGGCCCGGTCACACAGCCTTTCGCGTCTGTATCGCGGGTAGAATTTCGCAATTTTTTTTTGCCCGCGGTTGCCCGTGGTGGAAAATGTGCAAAATTGGCTTACCCGCGGTTTACCCGTGGTATGCCCGCGGAACAGACGCCGGCGACTGTTCCGCGTCCTTATCGCGGGTGAAGCGCGGCGGTACCGCGGCCTACCACGGGTATAATAAAGCAGCCGAACCGGGCTGTAGAAATCATAACCGCTCAAGGCGTTTGTCCGTGCTTACACGCGGTACACACGCTAATGCACGTGATAACAACGCGGTACAGACGCGGAACAAACGTGCTATGACCGTGCTCCACCCGCGATTACCCGCGAAAATTTCGCGTCCTACCGCGTGTAACCACGTCTTAACCGCGGCCGTAGCACGTCCTAGCACGTTCGTTCCGCGTCTGTACCGCGTCTTTACCGCGTGTGTACCACGTGTACCACGTGTACCGCCCGCGATTACCCGCGGTCTAAATTTTTGGGCAGCCCAAAACTTTTTCGCGCGGCCAACCGCGTGTGAATTTCTTACCGCGTGTAACGACGGGTAAAGTACGGCTGTATCGCGTCTTTATCGCGACCTCAAAGCGTCCAACAGCGTCTGCTTCACGGGCAGAAATTTTTGGCCGTGATTCGGCCGCGATACGCCCGTGGAGGGCTGTGTGACCGGGCCTTTAAAGCGAATCTGATAGGTTTCGAGTTATCATGGGGTCCCCTCCATTCTTGAAAATGGACAGAAGCAAATTTATTTTACATGTTTTGTTCCAGTTGTGGCAGATATGGAAGGTTGAGAGTTTTGGTGTGAAACATTGCTGCCAGAGTTGTACACTTAACCGATTTCAACCACTTTTTGAGTGTCTGTGTGACCTTACGCTGTAGGACTTTCAGCTGATTGGTGGACATGGATTCCATGGCTAGGGTGAATCAGATGACAGGGCAAAGATAGTTGACATTAATCCAAGTCTTATACTTTGGTTTTACTGGTCTCTTGGCTGATGTTTTCCATGGTCGTCAGAACTGTTCCTCGGATGGTAGCTGCTGAAGAGCGTTTTGTCTCGCAGTCAGTTGCTCCTATTACAGCCCCCAGGAATTTGGTGGGGTTACCACAGACATTCGTTACTTTGTGCCCACTGATAGTAACTGATGCAGATTTGATGGGTTTAGGACCGGATTTGCGCAGGTGTGTGCATTTATCTGGGCGGATTTCCACATTCAGGGTTGTCAGAATATCTTGATGAGGAGTCGGTTGCCTAGTGACCAAGGTTAGGTCGTCCGCGTAGGCGAGTGCAATGATTAGATCGGATTTGGCGAATTTTACTTTTCCCATTTGATTGCGAACCGTCGGAAGTTTCCTTATCGGTGGAGTTTCAGTGGGAGGGCGGGAAACTTTGTCTCTTTTCCATGCGAGATATCATGGCACGTCTTGAAGCTTCACCGTTTCAGTACGCAGCTGTGCGACTCGCTATTCGTACCCGTCAATGACCTAAATTAGCAGATATGAATTTTTATGACCTTTCGCTTAAACGTTAGTGTGCAATTAAGCAATGGTGAAGGTAAAACACTTTTTAAAACCGTTGAAGAGCCTACATTATACTTCAAAATTCGTTCGAAAAAGAAAATCACAGTAACCTTGTTTGCAAGCGCGCTCTAGATCTATAGACCGTATATCCGACTTTTCCATTTTCATTGTTCCTGTACCGCTGGGGTTCCTTGGTTGCATATATAATATATTTTGTTCATTGTTATGTAACCAGAAGTACATCTCGGAAAATTTTGTATCAACATTTTAATCGTACATCTCTATTTAAAAATAGTCCCCAACAACGTGGAATCAACTGTTGGAATAGTCTGACGGATGATGTCAAGCAGTCTTGTTCTCTTCATATTTTTAGAAAAAAAATCAAACTTAACTTGCTCAATGATGGTAATTAATTCATTTATTATTTGGCCTGATATCCTGTAAGTGTAATTGTTTATTGTAGTCCTTGTATATGTTGTCCGTAGTTAATGTGTCTGGGTTGGGGAAAGGGTGGGGGATAGGGAAAGGAATAAAAGCTTCGGCTTCTTCTTCTTTCTGAATGTTGACATGTTCTTTTTTCTACACTTAGTTTAATTTTCACATTATCATGTTAACTGTTTGTATTTATATTGTGCTTACTTGTAATGATTGTTTTGTTGTTGCCAGCATTGAAATGCGTGTGTGAATAAACTTGAAAAACTTGGAACTTGATTTTCTTTTGTTAGAAGTTCACAATGTAAGTACCCCATACAAGTAGACCATTGTGTATTGTCGTTGGGATCGAGCAGTGTATCTTGTTTTCAATGTTTTTGCCGAGTCATAATAAATTGAATTGCGTTCCGAATCAGTATAATAGCGACCTTTCGATTCGGGACGGGAAACAAAGAGGATGGTAAACCGAGCGAAAACATCGATCTGCGCATGCGCGAAACCGAACATGTCTCCGTCCTGTCGAGTTTGGGAACGGTTCTCGCGTGAAATAGCGTCCGGTCTGTAAGCACTACGGCGCGGTATATTTTGTACACGTTGTCTCAGTTGCGATTTAGGACGGGAGACTAAGAGAACAGTAAGCCGAGCGAAAACAAAATGATCTGCGCATGAGCGAAACCGAACATGTTTTTTTTTTCCTTCGTATCTAGTGGGCTTGGGTAACCACATTTGTAAGTGTTTTACCATGGTTTTTACCAAGCCAACTGGTCACTGTCCAACGTACCGCTTATATTTTGTTGCACCTGCGTCTGCCCTATATTAAAAGTCATATGGAGATTAGAGGTCATAACAAAGTTGTTGCCGATGAAAAGTTCATGCTTCTGTATGACATCAATGCACCGAGTAATCCCGACTTACAGTATGAAAATGACAGCTATTGATTTGTAATTATCTTTCGCCCCCAGAATGGATGTTTTTCAACATGAAATTTCAGAAACATGTAAATTCATATAAATAGAGCTTTTAAGATTCCCAAAACTGCTTTCATATCACTTCTGGGTCTTAGAAAACACCCGAGACTGTTGTTTGAAATAGGCTCAGGTAAAAACCTTGGAAACTCATAAAAGGGGCGTGGCCTTCTTCTTTTAGAAGCACAGTTTTAAACATAAAACATGATTTATCACTATTTAAAAATCTGCATAACCACCAAGTTTAGATAATTTATCCATGAACATAATTATGATGTTTTTTAAGGCCGCAAAAATAACTAAAATCCCAAAATAATTGTTGGAAAAATAATTTTGTATACTTGTACATGTTTAAAAAATATTTAATTTTAGCAAAATTTATAAACATTTTCAAATAAAGTGGACTTGTTTACAGTTGTGTGATTTTTTTTTTTTTTTTTTATATTTTAATTTAGCGATGGGGTGGTCATTGAGCTTGCGGAATGTTGTGGTTTCTTTTTATTATTATTTGTTAGGTATGGGGGACTAAGTGGGAGTCGCTCGGTCCCATTTCTTGCTGGGTATATATTTCGTGCGCTAAACGTTAATATTCCTCCATGTGCATATCGATCGGAACATCGGAATTGTTTTTAATATTAAACAAATGAGCAGACCTGTTGTGCGTAAATTGTGCATGGAAATTAGCACAACTATTGAGGTAGCTAGGGACACGCCTCGTAGTCTCCGAGATATTTTCGAATGCACTTTTGGTTTGTCAGGGGCCATAAATATTTTGCGGGGACCTCTCTACTCCCCCATCCCGAGTGCCATGTATGGTGCTTGTGCCCATGGGCTACAATTGCCTCCTCTAGATCTCAGGTCAAAGCCGACCGATTGAGCTCCGTTTCGGCAGCCGCGTGGTCCATGGACTGATAATGAAGAGGGTGGTTTGAGACCGTTGATACGAAGGAAACCGCTATAATAAGCTATACAAGTATTATAAATTAATCATGGTAATTGTCCCTTTGTTTTGAAAGGGGGGAGGGGTGTTTTGAGTCAACACCACTAACACCACATCCATGGTGTGCCCACAAAACACATAAATGTACATTGTAATGTGAAACCATCGAGTGCAATGTCGAGACAAAAATTGCGTGATTCAGAAACTTTTTATTGACAGGTGAACTGGTGAAGATGCAATTTGTGTGTGTTAATACCGAATCGTGATGTACATGTACGTAATAATTAAAATTTGCTGAGTATAGGGTGTTAATCTGAAGCCGTTTTCTACGGCGCTCCATTAGTGCCATCCTGCTATTTATATATTTAGGTAAATTATCACGCCATGGTGACATAAAGCAGAAAGTAAGGCGACTTAATCACATAAATTATCACACTAAGTCGACTTACCAAAGTAGAGATTATTACTTGTTGAGATAATATATATCGCCAAGTCGACTTACCGAAGTCGATATAATTACTTGTCAAGATAACACATCTCGCCAAGTCGACTTAACGAAGTCGAGATAATTACTTGTCGAGAAAAACATTTCGTCAAGTGGCGCTACTGGTTGCGACTAGCTGCGCGCTAACACTGCACTCGTACCTCTATGCTCGTACTCAGTCGTCCACAAAACGAAGCAAAAACACGGGGCTAGGAGGGCGCTAGTATAGTGGCACTGGAGGGACTACGCAGATCGTGAATATTGACGTCAATATTCGCGACAAAATTTCACGACTTTTGCTAAAGTCTTCAATATTGACGTCAATGTTGACCCCAAATTTCGCGACTTGCATAACATTTATTTTCCAGCAAGCTAGGTTCTGGTTGTCGGTTCATGTGCGCACGCGTTGTAAGTGTTAACAATACTATATTCCGATATATTCTTTGTTGTGTGGACGAGGTACGAGTGCAGTGTTAGCGCGCAGCTAGTTGTCACCAGTAGGGGCCTGAAGTCGACTTGGCGAGATATATAATATCTCGACAAGTAATCATCTCGACTTCGTTAAGTCGACTTGGTGTGATAATTTATGCGATTAAGTCACCTTACTTTCTGCTTTATGTCACCATGGCGTGATAATTAACCTAAATATACAAATAACAGGATGAGCGCCGTAGTTTTAAGACTAGAGCTCTTGAAAAAAAGCCAATCCATTTTAAATCGTGATAAAAATGAGGGGTGAACTCTAAAAATATTTATTTAATGCATAGTGTAAAATAGGTCAAGATTGCAAGGTGATATCATTAAATTGATTATTGAAGGTACAGTTTTAAAGTGTCGTTTGCCCAAAATATAAACTGTTATTACTTGCCTCGTTTAGTGAGATATATCTATACAATCACAAAATATCCTGCGTTATACGCAGACAAATACAGAAATAAATCTTCACCAATGGATGAATATATAGGTCAAATCTTTGAAACAGTATAGACACCTGGAGCCAATTCCATAAAAGCATTCTAAGCCTAGTTGGTTGCTAACTTCCTTTCTATCTCTAGTTCCTTGCTAAATCTATTTCATAAAACCATTATACGCTTAGCAAGGTTCCTAGTTGCTTGCTAAAATTAGAATAGGTTTGGGGTATGTCTAAATCCTTAGCACCATTCTAAGTCACTTTCAATCTTTCATCTTTTGGGAATTTGTATTGACATCCTTATGCGCAGAGTCAAGGATAACCTTAAACTCCTCATAGCGTTCTGCAAGGAACAGATTTTCCGGAGTCGAGTAATTAGGCTTCTTTCCCCCTTTTGAAGTTGAAACACCCTCTGAATTAGCCATTTCTGAAACATGTGCTTAGGCCGATACAAATGTACATACCCTAAATAAGGTACAGAGGAATGCATTGACAATACAACCCACAGCATGACCTGATTTGAACTCTTTTCCTATTGTTAACTCAAACTGACCATGTACTTTGGCGATTATGCAAACCCCCACACCATTCTAGCAAGCTGCAAGCAAGCAACTAGTAAGAATGTTTCATAGAATGGTGTTATGGAATGCGATTTAGTTGATTGCTAGCAAGCTGCCAATTAGGCATTTGGAATCTTGCTAAAATTTAGTAATATACTAAGTTAGAATGCTTTTATGGGATTGGGCCCTGTACTGTATTGATGCACACACAAAAATACTTTATACACAAATTACATAATCATCATGTATAATCTCAAAGAAGGCAACTGCGTGCAATAACATTTAATATAAAAATACAAGTGAATTTATAATCGAAAACATAGACAATTTATTACAACATTTTTACTACTTAAACAAATAGGGCAAGAAGGAATCATATTGCATAATACTATGCGGAAATCCCATATGATTTTTTTTCTCTAAAAGAGAACTTGCTCACACCAACACCATTCCAAGTGTGTCAGTGACACCCAACTTGATACATGTACCTACAGTGTGTCTAAAGCATAAAAACATAATACAACGGAATGCCACAGGTAGACTGTGTAACCAACATGAATAATATAGGTATGGTTTGAAAGATACACCTTTTCACTTTAATATAAGACATCAAACGTCCAAATCTAATAATTGTTACCAACGCAAATTTGTTGAATGCCAAGGCCCAGTGGTTACAGTGTTCGACTGACGTGCATGCGATGATGAATAGCCAGAAACATACATGTAGTGTTTGTGCACTAGGGCAAGACACATCTCTCCACCCATGGTATGGGTACCTCTCCTCTCCTGGGAAATTACTCATAACTCTGTCAACAAATATCAGATAATGGTACCTATAGTATCTGCATTGGTTTCCATTATACAGGTATAGCGTTCTCTATTATTTGTACAGCAGTGTAAATTTGTTGAATGCCAAAGCCCAGTGGTTACATTGTTCGACACTTGTGCGATGGTGCGTGAATTCGAACCCTGCAGGAACACATAACGAAGCAAGATATAAGACGGAGGGGAAACCCCCCCCCCCCACCCCACCCCAAGGAAACACTTAGTTTTCTCATTCCTAAACAGTGTTATCCAACTTCGAAATAAGGCTTCTTTGTGGTAAAACTTGGACATCCAGCATCATATGAATCAATGGGACGGAGAGACGTTTGGCGCTTGAGCCGTTTGAACGGACTATAATAATTGTACAGTGCCTTGAGTACTTATATTAATAGATACGTGCACTTTGTGAACACAAATTATTATTTGGTACGTCAGAGCAAGTTTTTGCATTGTGAATTCGCCAAAAGTTGAACACATCACAACTCCAGTGAAGTTTACAGTGAATTCGCATGAAGTATGCGATCCACTGTCAATATGAAAATCAGACTCCTGTCAAAAATATCAGACTCCTGTAAAAATCCAACTGACTCACTGAATGCATATACATGTAGTACATAATACCAAAGAGTCCAGATTTCATAGAGTGATATACTACACCGGCCTAAACAGGGTCCAATATGAGGGAGGGTTATGTCAGAGCTCCAAAATATAAAAACAAGTAGGGGTACTTAAACAGAGGGAGTGGATTTATAGGACACATCAGCCCTCCAACAAGGGCCCCAATATGCCCGCCAACTCCCCGAGTGCTACACCCAATTTTACACATATAGGGCGAGTAAAAAAAGAAGTTTGCTCCAGAAGAATGTTTTTTCAATAAATTTAAGCTAAATATACACATAGGTAGATAATTAAATAGGTAGATAATTAAATAGGTAGAGAATTAAATAGATAGATAATATTTTTGGCTTGATACAGATTTTTGAATTTCTGAATTTACTACTTTGGCTCCAAATAAAGTTATTTAAAGGTAGGATACACCATTGGTGATTGCTTGATGAATTATCAGGAATGAGTGGATGTAAAGGTAGAATACACCATTGGTAATTGCTTTAATTATCTGGAAGGAGTGGATGTAAAGGTAGGATACATCAAATTGGTAATTGCTTTTAATTATCAGGAATAGGGGGATTTTGGGGGTTGTATTGTATAGTAAACATAATTTAACCAGTTCGTGCCGGATGACGTATATAAATGCACAGTTTTCCCCAGATTCAAAACGGATGACGCATAAACACACGTCACGAGCAAGGCCAGAAATGTTTGTCAGCAGTGAGCAAGGCCGGAAATGCGTGGGTGTGCTTCCTGGTACTATCGGATCGAATTTCGCTAACAATAATCCCGCGCGTCGCTCGGTGATGTTAAAATAATCCCGGCGCGAACTGGTTAACTGATTTGTTCGAAGTTTTACAATCATGGATGCCGAGAAAAAGGAGAGAAAATGCCATTCGTTTTCAACTGGTGTCGAGCTGTTGTTCTTCTTGTTTTTTTTGTTTTGGTTTTTTTCGCGATCGCCATCTGGCTGGGGGTGTACATAATGTGTGCACGATACAACCGTGGACAGCTGTGTTTTCCAGGTACTGGATATTTATGCACTTTTACTAGCCACTGTTTCTTTGTTTTTGTATCGTATTACGACCGAGGATCGAAACACAAAAGAGAACAATGAAAACAAAGAATCCTCGAAGGACGTTTTTTTGTCCAAGTTCAGTTCTTGGACGTTCGCGTAACCGCTAGGTAATAGAGTTAGGGTTTAGTACAGGACTAACGGAAAACAATAGGGGGGGGGGGGGGGCCTCGGTCGTTTACATGTTCCTGAATGTGTGTGTGTGCGTTTGTTTATGGTGTAAATGGAGGACACATACCTGGCGACACGAAGGTGAATTGGGGTTAGGGTTAGAATCGAGGACGACAATGATTGAGATTTGATTCGTGTACAAAACCAATGAGAGCCGTCGGAAAAGGTTAGAGTACAAACAGAGGAAATTTTCGAGAGGAACAAAGGAAACTCCTCGATTTACACCATAAACAAACGTAGTTGTGTTTGACTGTGTTTGAGTGTATTGGACACACAGGATGTGCATCGATACCGGTACACTTGACCAGGAACTGTGCTATGACAAGCCAGTGCTCACCCACGAATAAATGCTTGTGCATTCCCTCAAACTCCAACATTTTTACAAGTCTCATTATTATTATTAAGGGAATAATGTGTGTTCGAGAGGTTTTAATCACTCTGTTTAATACCGCTTGGAGTCTGGGTGCTGTTAATTATCCGCACCCAGACTCCAAGCGGTATTAAACAGAGTGATTAATACCGACTGAACACACATTTATTCCCATTCATAAATACCTTTTTTTGTAAAATTCAGCTAAAAAAGCCCTGAAAAATCCCGGAAAAGTGTCGCAAATAAATTTCGGTGTTTCGCCATTCTGTGTGTGTCAAATGACATGTTTCCGCCTCTGTCGCTCTACATGCAATACATGCAATAAAGCATATTTACTATGAACCAGACTATTACTGCCAGTGACATTGGCAACCTCGTTCCCAGGGTGTCGAGCTGTACACGCTCAACACTACCCGCTCTTACTATTGGAGACGAGGTACGGTTGGAAATAAAGTGAGCCCTGGGGACAGGTATAATGCGACATCGCGTTGTTGCCAGCTGGTTTTTAACACTTCCAGCCATGTCTTTATCGTCCGTTTAATACCGGCCACGTGACGGGCTCTCGACCAATAGGAATGCCTAAACTGTCCCAGGTATTTATGAATATTGGTTTATTGCTATGTATATACAAACGTATACAATTTAAATTTTCGTGGTTTTCGTGCTTAAAAACATTACAATTCATTTAAACTTTATATTAAAAACATTGAATTTTAACATTATTTAAAAAATGAATCAGATTAAAACTGATGCAAACTGCTTACTGGATTGACCTGAAAAAATAACGTTTAGTACCAAACCTGCCAAAACGTTGGAGTTTGATGGGCTTGGGGTAGAGTTAGGGTTAAGTTGAGGGAACTTCTGTTTAACCCTTAGTAGTTACACCACTGTGATATGATTATACTGCATGTACCGGTACCTATATGCCCATCATTCCATTAGTGCTGGATTCAAGGCAATCCTCCAGAATCGACACTGAATGGCCTCCTGCACGGCAGACTCAAACTGGTTCAGGGAGAATGTGGGACCCACCAGCTGCCCCCAGGGGTACCTGCTGGCTGTCCGGGATAGAAATGCCACTGCCTCATCCAGGTGCTGATGGCTGTAATTGTGGATACCTGTAACCCACGTACGATTAAATTTAAGAAAAAAACTTGGTGAAGTTGAACTGCACTTCTGCTCCATCTTCAAATGTTGAAGGGGGGGGGGTTGGAACTTTTATTAGAAATATCAGACTTGTGACAATGACTGCAAAAAATTCAAGATTTGCAAAGTTTAAAATGAACTCAACTTGACTTGACTCTCGACTCAATTTCTTGTCCTAGTGATTTGACTCGACGCGAGTCACCTTTGACGCGAGTCACCTTTGACGCGAGTCACCTTTGACGCGAGTCACCTTTGACGCGAGTCACCTTTGACGCGAGTCACCTTTGACGCGAGTCACCTTTGACGCGAGTCACCTTTGACGCGAGTCACCTTTGACGCGAGTCACCTTTGACGCGAGTCACCTTTGACGCGAGTCACCTTTGACGCGAGTCACCTTTGACGCGAGTCACCTTTGACGCGAGTCACCTTTGACGCGAGTCACCTTTGACGCGAGTCACCTTTGACGCGAGTCACCTTTGACGCGAGTCACCTTTGACGCGAGTCACCTTTGACGCGAGTCACCTTTGACGCGAGTCACCTTTGACGCGAGTCACCTTTGACGCGAGTCACCTTTGACGCGAGTCACCTTTGACGCGAGTCACCTTTGACGCGAGTCACCTTTGACGCGAGTCACCTTTGACACGAGTCACCTTTGACACGAGTCACCTTTGACACGAGTCACCTTTGACACGAGTCACCTTTGACACGAGTCACCTTTGACACGAGTCACCTTTGACACGAGTCACCTTTGACACGAGTCACCTTTGACACGAGTCACCTTTGACACGAGTCACCTTTGACTTGAGGTCACAAAAATCAGTGACTCGTTTCAACTCTGAGCTCTTGGCCATCACTAAGGGTGCGTCAATTAGAGCGTGCTACTCGACTCTCCTGAGCTGTCAGTGGTGCTGCCAGATTTTCATTAATTATCATTTTTTGTTTTCTCTTTTGTATTATAGAAAGTGTGGGACTTGGTTTAAAGTGTTTTTATCGTTCGTCGTCCTCAGTGTTCATTTTCCATTGCACATGTTGTTTAAATTCTTCGGATTTCCATGTCTATTAGCCGTGGTTATACAACACTGGGGTGTTCATTCATGTATACCGGAGCGCAAAGCGCGGGAATTTGGTACAGAGCAGAAGCTTGTAGAAACTTGAACCGACGAGACGCTTGAAACGATAGCTGCAAAATGTTTCCCGAACACATGTGCAATTTTGCCAAGTTATTCCGTTTGTATTGTGCTTCTAAATTCCCACCAGGAGGGTGAAGAACCGAGTACAGATGTGACCGGCTCTACAAAAAAGGGTATTAAGTCGCGCTGTGCATTATCATGTAATGGCCTACTCTAAGTTGAGAGGGTAAACATTTCATCCAAATGTGATTTACATTTTTTTGACTCTCGACTCGATTTCTTGTCCTAGTGATTTGACTCGACTAGAGTCACCTTTGACGCGAGTCACCTTTGACGCGAGTCACCTTTGACGCGAGTCACCTTTGACGCGAGTCACCTTTGACGCGAGTCACCTTTGACGCGAGTCACCTTTGACGCGAGTCACCTTTGACGCGAGTCACCTTTGACGCGAGTCACCTTTGACGCGAGTCACCTTTGACGCGAGTCACCTTTGACGCGAGTCACCTTTGACGCGAGTCACCTTTGACGCGAGTCACCTTTGACGCGAGTCACCTTTGACGCGAGTCACCTTTGACGCGAGTCACCTTTGACGCGAGTCACCTTTGACGCGAGTCACCTTTGACGCGAGTCACCTTTGACGCGAGTCACCTTTGACGCGAGTCACCTTTGACGCGAGTCACCTTTGACGCGAGTCACCTTTGACGCGAGTCACCTTTGACGCGAGTCACCTTTGACGCGAGTCACCTTTGACGCGAGTCACCTTTGACGCGAGTCACCTTTGACGCGAGTCACCTTTGACGCGAGTCACCTTTGACGCGAGTCACCTTTGACACGAGTCACCTTTGACACGAGTCACCTTTGACACGAGTCACCTTTGACACGAGTCACCTTTGACACGAGTCACCTTTGACTGACACGAGTCACCTTTGACACGAGTCACCTTTGACACGAGTCACCTTTGACACGAGTCACCTTTGACACGAGTCACCTTTGACACGAGTCACCTTTGACTTTAGTCACCTTTGACTTGAGGTCACAAAAATCAGTGACTCGTTTCAACTCTGAGCTCTTGGCCATCACTAAGGGTGCGTCAATTAGAGCGTGCTACTCGACTCTCCTGAGCTGTCAGTGGTGCTGCCAGATTTTCATTAATTATCATTTTTTGTTTTCTCTTTTGTATTATAGAAAGTGTGGGACTTGGTTTAAAGTGTTTTTATCGTTCGTCGTCCTCAGTGTTCATTTTCCATTGCACATGTTGTTTAAATTCTTCGGATTTCCATGTCTATTAGCCGTGGTTATACAACACTGGGGTGTTCATTCATGTATACCGGAGCGCAAAGCGCGGGAATTTGGTACAGAGCAGAAGCTTGTAGAAACTTGAACCGACGAGACGCTTGAAACGATAGCTGCAAAATGTTTCCCGAACACATGTGCAATTTTGCCAAGTTATTCCGTTTGTATTGTGCTTCTAAATTCCCACCAGGAGGGTGAAGAACCGAGTACAGATGTGACCGGCTCTACAAAAAAGGGTATTAAGTCGCGCTGTGCATTATCATGTAATGGCCTACTCTAAGTTGAGAGGGTAAACATTTCATCCAAATGTGATTTACATTTTTTTGTCATAAATGACATCTTTAATACCTACAGTTTTAGGTTTTATTTACAGAAATGTTGATTTTGATAAATAAAGTAGAACAAAATACAATTTTGTGCGCTTCGTTCTGTTGTACTACAATAGAGCCGGCTTTTTCAAAGCCCGTTTTCTCAGTTGTGTAATTTGAACTCCAAGGAAGTAATCAATATTAAAACATGTCATATATCCAGAATGGAAGGGGCTATGGAGCTCTATTATTTAACAAATGAAAACTTACGCTGTGGGCTTTCCAACCAACTCAATTTCACTGTTTTGTTACATAATACCCATTTGTGTGGAGTGGGTCACATATTGTCTGTTTTGCTGCCAGTCTGGTACCTACATGTATCACATCATGGCCTGTACGGACAATTTCCTAGTCAGTCCAGTGACACTTGGCGCATAGACGAGGTATCATCAGTTTGATATATTTTCCTTTTACTTTCCCCCTAATTGGCTTTTGCTGACACTTCGGCCAAGAAGTCAGCTTTAACTTCCCTTAAGGGCTTGTTCTTTAATTCCACTACTCACAGGATCCCTGAACAGTTTACGTAACATACTCATTATTGTACCATGAGTCATCCTATTGCCTCAAGTAGCCAATTTATTTGCTACAATTTGAAGATTGTGCATTGTTTCTATTGTTTTATAGACACTGTGTACAAATTGACGGACAGTTGATTGTATATAATTATCACTGCATATTTGTGATCGAGAGCATTTGGTGTGGTCTTGAATAATTCTTGAGATTTATTTGTACTTGTCTGTCAAAAACCCAATCCCGACAAGTACTACATTTTCAGGGCCTTGCTGTATTTTTTTTAATTGAGAGGTTGCAACCTTGACTGAATATTGAATTCTCGGTACATATTGTATGTATTAATGTCTAATAATCATTAATGATGATGTTGGTGTGATAATTTTGTGTATACTATTGGATCGTGTGTTATATCAACAGTAGTGGACCCTTTGTACCTTTCAAATTACGATTAGGGTCTAATCCATGTCCATTGAATAATTGCCTTGTATATGAAATGATTTTTTTAAATTTCATTCATATATACATTTTGTGCTGTGATAAATTATTTTGCTTTCTTTACTGGGTAGGTCAGCAAGCCTAAAACATTTTTCAGGTCTAGCCACGACACAAGTTCACAGACGGCAGTAGTACGACCCGTGGGTACGCAAGAGTACACTCTCAGTCTGACCAGGAGTAGAGTCTTGCACACAGAGTAATGCGCACACAACATTTACCCGCACTGGGGAGTAGCAAGAGTAGCACGCTCGAATGCACAACCCTATTAACGTTTTTCATTTACCTTTGATTGTCAGGCACTTTCGGATGATGGTCTCTGCAGTTACATTCAGGAGTGAATCGGGATGTACAAGACCAGCCAGGATATAGGTGCCTCCTGGCTTTAAGAGTCGCATTCCTAGATCTATGATGGAACTCACACCACATACCTGCAAAATTGACCAAAACAAAATGAAATATGTGACCCGCCTCAACGAAACCCGACATAAGTCGCACAGGCTATTTCGAGATACAGCTCGTCAAAGTTGAAATGGGGTGAAAAATCTGGCGGACATCAATTTTTGTTTTCTTAATTTTTTAATTTTTTAATTTTTTAATTTTTTAATATGTATACTTTAACCCTCAGTTAGGTAAAACAAAATTTATTGATGGGAAAGTACAAAAGAATCAGGCATTTGTTGAGGCAAACTGTGTCAAAAAAGTGGTAATTTATCTCCCAAACACATCGAGTCAAAATCCTCATAAAATGGGAAGTATGTATGGTATAAAAATGATTTTGGTACCAAATAAAAGCTGAAGATGTGTACTAAATGGAAATAACAATTTCTCACTTTAAAAAAACAACACTTTTTTTTTTTTTGCGGGAGCAGGTCGCATGTATGTGACCGGTTCACATATGTGACTCTACAAAAAGGTGTATTAAGTCGCGCTGTGCATTATCATGTAATGGCCTACTCAAAGTTGAGAGGGTAAACATTTCATCAAAATGTAATTTTCACTTTTTGTCATGAATGATATCTTTAATACCTACAGTTTCAGGTTTCATTCACTACCGTTTTGTGTGTATCGTTCTGTTGTAGTAGAACAGAGCCGGCTATTTCAAAGCCTGTTTTCTCAGTTGTGTAATTTGAACTACGAAGAAGTAATCAATGTGCAAACATGTCATATCTCCAGAATGGGTGGGGCTATGAAGCTATATTATATACCAAATGGAAGCTTACGACATAATACACCTTTTTGTAGAGCCGGTCACATATGCTATACTAAAACTTGCCTATATGCCAATACAAAAAAAATGTCAATCTATTCTAGGAATGAACAAAATGTTGACAGAGTCTGCCCCCCCCCCCTCTTCCACCAACTTAGTCTCTAATGGGGCGGGGACAACAGTCTTATCATCATCAGAATTTTAAACTGTTGAGGTGTCGATCGTTGTTCATTTTCATGAAAAAATCCTCCCCCTTTTTATATTTCAGCTTTTGGGGGACAGGCCCAGGAGGCCTGATGAAGCACTGCTGGGAAAATCTGATTGATTCTGTACATCATTGAGTATTCTGCTGTTGTCATATAATGTGTACACATACCATATTCAACAATATTTCAGTGTTGGTTCCATCATGTATTAGAAGCAGATATATTTGATGGGCATCATGATCCCCTCCAATTAGTAAAATCATTACAAAAACACAGTAATTTAAGTAAAATCCAAAAATCTAATTCGTGAAATTCCCAGTGGAGATCTATTCATCTATAGAAATTTACCGACGTTTTGTCTCCATTGTACACATTGTGTTCATGTCTCCAGAGGGTACCGTATTTCGCACCACTAGTAGGGAGTGTGTATAAACCATTTGCAAACATCAACAAACAAAACCACAGAATTAATATGAAATACCTTACTTGACTGTATAAGTGAATAACAGTCTCAAGAATCCTGTGAAATCACGGCACCTGATGTGAGGTAGATTACTGAAAAGTGTGATTTTGTATCAATTTTAAAGATTGTTGGCCGGCAATCGTTGTAAAAACGGGACCATTTTCAAACACCCCCCACTAATTTACTAAATTCATCTAAAGGAAGTCAAGAAACAGAAACAGGTGTTTTTTCAGCTTCCATGAACACAAAACCTTAAACAGGTCAGCGTCACAATATTTACTATAAAGTGTAAATCACCTAACCCATTCAATTTTGAAAATTACAGCAAATGCAAATGGTGTATACTACTGGTACCTTTAGGTTAACAACCTGCTGAGGACAACACATCTATCTGAATAAATGCACCAACTACTTTCAATGATGAACACAGAAATTGTGAATAATATTTCTCTGTCATTTCTGCACGGATTTTTATCATTAACCCTAACTACCTACCTTGTTTTTCTTACATATAACCTGAATCCTGCAAAATCCTGCAATTCAAAATTGTTAAAACTCCATGTATTCCAGCAAAATCCTCCAATATTTATTACTTGTGACCATTGTCTAAATCCTGCAAAGTCCTGCAGTTAATTTACCATTGAGCTATAAAGCAGCCAAACATGGAACAAACAGCTGCTAATTGTGCCCTCTCACAAGAAGAGTCTGCAAACGTTTCCTATCTTTTACACATAACTTACACCTTGGCTGAAGCTCTATGGAGAATGTGCATAGAGCATGAGCAGTGTGAAAGTACGAGGTAACAAATAAACTCAATCCTCCAAAATCCTAATTTGGATAAAAACCAAAGTAACTTCAATCCTGCAAAATCATCCAGCATTACCTATCAAGCATAGGCCTTATGACCTGGACCCTCCAGTGGCAAGACTGTTATGCATTAATTCCAGTAGAAAGAACCCCAAATTATGAATAAGAACACGATTCTGGTTAGGTTGGCTTCTAATTGAATTGTATTCCTTATACACTTACCTCAATCACAATGTCAATGTCACCCTCATGAAGTACTTCACGTTCTTTCCCTGCAGAAAGGTCACAAAAACACGACGATGCATCATCATGCTTTAACGATTGATCAATACCCTCCACAAAAAAACCTACCTCGTCAATAACATAACCACAATACCTGAAAGTAAATTGTCGAGTTGAGGATATACATGTAGTGACGTCACAAATACCCGTTTGCATTAAACCGGGCTTTACTCAGCGACCAGTGTTCGATTTCACCAAGTAGGCGTGTTGATTTGAACACCGGTAGGCAAGGCTACAGTATGAGACCATGGGACAAAGTCACAAAAACCTTTTAGAAAGTCATTTTCGTGATCTTCACCTTGGTAGTTGATAAAACGTTCACAAATTGATCTTTAGGGCATACTTAACAATATTTGAGATGTTCATTTTTGCAAAAGTGGCACTTTTTATTGACCAGACGAGAATAGCATGGGGCGACTTGGTTTTTCTCGCCTTGTTTTTATTAAAAATTCGCCCCAAAGCCACTTCGTCCATATTTTGTTCACCTAATATTGTATCGACTCGAGCCAGCTCGCCCCATAGAGCATGTACTGTACATCACAGGAAAAAGTTGCTTGTGACAAACAAACTGCATTTAGCCCCGTTTACATGTAAATCACTCCTTTTATTTGGCTTGATGGGTGACCAGATTGATCTATTTAAGTGCGTTATCAGATGTTTGATTGATAAATAAAATTATTTAATCTGCAATAATTTGTATTTATTTATTTTGTATTCATCTATTTGGTTGTAATAAAGTACATAATAATACAATACATCAAAAAATAAGACCCACACAATATCTATTGTTTGTCATTTTATTCTTGTCGGCACTAGTACATATTCTTTTGTACTCACTTTTGTTTTTATATGGAACATAACATTGCAAAGTGACATAAATAGAATCACATGTAAATTTTGAATTAACAAATAAATGTTCACAATCTGTGGCCAGGTACCCACTTTTTGGTTGCCGTGGTCCACAAGTGATAAAGTGCCCGCCCCAACCCTAGAGTGTTTTTTTTACACTGGATCTGTAACCTTACTGGGAATACTGAATTGTTTATTGTGATTAAAGTCATTGTTGCAATAACATTTAAAATGACAGAAATGGTGAATTGTATGCACAATAATTATTTGCAAATAATAATTACATTTAAATTTGTGTAAATGCCTATTTTAGTACACGATTTTCTCAAAAAGAGGGATATTCATACTCCATAATGGAGGTTTCAGTATGTACCACTGACCTCTACACCTGGACGGATCATTGTCCATATTCTGCTGTGCTAACACTTGAAGTCGGCGCGAACTGGAAGTGCAACATGGCGGACCCGATACGTCACTGCTGTGAGCCAATGAAATGTCCAGGTGTAGAGGTCAGTGGATTTACTCTGTACGTTTTTTATTTATAAACATTACGTAATACGTATCGTACCAACACCTGGACATTTCATTGGCTCACAGAGTGACGTCGTGGGTCCGCCATGTTGCACTTCTCCGCATGCCGACTTCAAAATAAAACAATGATGATCTGTCCATGTATAGAGGTCAGTGGTATGTACATGTAGTTCCAATAAGTTTCAACTAGGTTTACACTTTTTATTTTCAATTAGAAAGAGCCTTGAAAATAGTTGCCATGTGGAACAGGGATAGAGGAAGTTAACTGAATGAAAAGTGTCAAAAAAATGCTTCTGACTTGTCTTAAATATCGCCTGTCATTTACAATGTACATGTAGTACACAATAACCAGTTGAGCATAATTCTCTCAACTTTTCGATTAAAATTAGGAATTATAACAATCTCAAAATCACTGAAGTGAGCACATTGAGGTTACAATTTGTACAACCCATGCGATTGTTGGCAGATAATACACATGGCCGGTAGGACATGCTTCTAACGTTGGGGCTTAGATATTAGGCTGGCACTGGATCTGAGTAAGCACAAGTCTTCTTTGGAGGTCTGTCATCATCACTGCTCGTCTCCTGATTAGCAACTGCATAAGGTTGAATCTGGAGAGAAACAAGAAGAGAAAAATACAATCAATGATGGATTTTAGTGAAATGACTTAAATGTGAAAAGCATTAATCCAGATAGTAAAAGAGCTGAGCGATTACAGAATAGATCCAGTATAATTACAACTCTACAGTTTCTCGGACAAATTGCGCACAGCAAAGCAAGCTATTTAACTAACCAAAGCGTGTCCGAATGTGTGGCCCCGTATAAAGCACAGCATACTAGGCCACGTGGGCGAAGGTCAATAGATACATGTAAGATATGGCAGGATCATGTATTCTTTAAAAAAAAAAAAAAAATCATACAAAGGCACCGTCCCGTCGACGGTGCCTTACATTTTTGGAAGTAGAATAGAAAGGGCCTAGGCCCTAACATTTATCATATGTAAAAATGTGACATTTACCGGTTTCAGAGATTTCCCTATGTCGTTTCTCTTGGACAGCTGTGACTTTCTCGATAGTATTTATATCCGTGAACCGAGCGTAGCATTTGTTGGTGGTCCGCCCTGCTGATGTTAAAACCATCCGCTCTCTGCCAGTACAGTGCCACTGCACTGGTTAGAACCGTGGACCCGTCACATGAACATTGGCCAGAATTTCCCCCTTTATATCCGACAGTTTTCTCTTCAAAATCTAATTTGTCTGCAAACTTGAGGAAGCGAGATTAGCTTTGTATGTAAAATGGTGAAACACTTGCCTTTGGCTCCTGTATCACAGTGCCAGTGGCGTAACTCCTATGCGCTCTAGGGGGCTTTTGGACTCTTTTGGAAGTGGAAACCAAGCTTTCCCCAACTGGCATAAGATTACACTTTTGACTATAACTACCGAAATCTTGAGAATATATCAAGCTTTCTGATCATAGCTTTTGATATCTATTAGTACTGGTATCGAAATATCCGCCTTGGACTGAATGTTCATAATCATATTGTAAAAAGGTTGAGTGTTCTCAATCCACCAAGCCAAAAGGGTTATACGGGGGAGATGCGTTCTAACTTCTACCTGGTATACAGGTGTTCTATTCGAGCTGACTTCATAACAAAGGAAAATGTAGGCCCCCGCATTTGGTCAGGGGGCACCCAACCCATTCTTGCCCCCGGGCACCCTGAACCAAGGTTACGCCATTGCACAGTGCAACATGCATGTAAACAGAGGCCATATTTTGTCTTCAGAAGCCACCCTGTTGTACAACGGGTCAGAAACTGTGCGTAACGAGATCAGTATTTCTGATTGGTCACAATTTAGGTTTAGTCACGTGAGTGCCGTTTTGTTAAACGAAACTGTGTTTTAGTTTTGGCATCAGTCATGCAGTTTGGCAATAACGCTGGAGCCATACACGGACCGAAGCCTACCCCGGTAGGTTCAAGTAACAACCAGTTTTGTAAAATAAAAAATTATCTGTCCATATTTTTGTAAAAAAATACAAAAAAAATGCTACTTTTGCAAAAATGAACATTCATTTTTGTTTTTAGCAACAACAACTTCAATGAACTTCAATTTGCCTACCAAAAATGAGATCACGAACAAACACAATAATCGGACTCGTCCCATGGTCTATACCTCAGGCAGCAACTTACCGGACTGAATTGGAGTTCCACCAAACAGTGGCACTATCTTCAATCTGTTGGACTTAGGATCTGAGCAGTAGATCTTACCAAAGCCAGCATCGTGAAGTAAGGCACAGGCATAGATACCTAACAACCCTGCGCCCTGTGTGTGAGATAAACAAATTGTAATTTTTAAAAATATTCACATTTCAACCAAACTAGTGAAGGCTGCAGAATAAAATGAGGAAAGAAAATACTGATACCGGTAGGTCAATAATCAAAGGTGATAGGCGAGTCTTACGGTCAACTCAACTATGTTATTTTTCTAATACACCAATACAACAGAACAAAACAGAGGGTACGTTTCAAAAAAACCAAACTTCGCTAAATGATAACAAAAAGTGATTTATTTCTCCTTTTTCTGAAGTTTTGCTTTTGCAACAAGACAGAAGGCCAGATGATACTTCAAAGTATCTGATCATGTTAATTTTTCTTATTCTACCATTAGGATCCCTCGCACATTTGTATCGGCAAAAGTCTAGACGATAATGGCTTTTGAAGGCCATTTCCAGACATCTACCGTAATTGTGCAAATCTAATCATTTCATGCGTCCATTTTCTGACAGTGAGACGTGGAAGACCGTCAAGTTCAATATTACAACTTATAATTTACTTGCAAAGTGCTCGGCGCAGGTGACTGGCCTTACTCGTTTAATTGCGTCACTGTAAAAAAAAGTCAATTCACAAAAGGCCGCCAACTATACTCTTTCCTTAATGCACTCAACTGTTTGGTAAACCATGGACTTTTTTATAGCTGCATGGCTAGAAGTACCGTGTACATGACGTAGAAAGAAATGTTGCAACCGATTTAAAAGCAGCATCAGGAAACCTTTCGTACTGATATTTTTCTCAAACCACACAATCGAATAGTCAATGCCATTCTATGACATACAGTATTCTGAAGTACAGACAAATATTTTCCTTCTACGGTATCTTAGGTATTTTCTTACACATACATGTAACCTGAATCCTGTAAAATTCTGCAAACTTTCCAAAATGTTAAAACTCCATGTGACCTGAATCCTGCAAACAAATCCTCTAATCTGTATTACTGGTGACCATTACCAGTATTCTGCAAAATCCTGCAGTGGGTTTACCATCCAGCTATAATTAAAGCAGCCAAACATTGAAAAACAAACAGCTGCTAATTAAGTGCCCATTACAACAAGGCTTTGCACACATGACCGTTGGTATGCAAATGTTTACTATCATTCACAAGTATGTACAGTGTAAATTACACCTTGACATGAGCAGTGCGAAAGTACAAAGTAACATATGTGACCCGCTCCATCGAATTCAGGAATAAGTCGCAAAATGACTTTTTGAGATATGCATATGGTGAGAAAGGGAATTGTATACTGCTTTCTAATGATACCCATCACAAGTGTGTATCTGTTTAGGTTAACGAGTTATGGTCGGATGAAGATGACAGGTGTATATTTATTTGCCGAATCCACATTCCGAGAAAAACGGCTTTGAAATAAACAAAATTTACCAAAATCATACAGACAGCACACACAAATCCTCTTCATTTTTATCTTTATTGGTCATTTTAACATACAAGACAATAATGACAATAATCTGTTATAACTACACTTCCTAAAAATACAATGTTCAGAAAATCGACTTGGTCACGATTTTCACCCATGCGTTCACTTCAAAGGCCGATTGCGTAAAACGGCCTCAGCGACTCATTCCTGATTACGATGGAGCGGGTCACATAACCTCAATTCTCCAAAATCCTTAGTTTGGATAAGGACCAAATTAACCTCAATCCTGCAAAATCATCCAGCATTAGTTTTTTGGACTGATGATGACTGATCAGGACTGCATTATCCTTAAATAGTGGCAAAACCCCAATCGCCCTCATTATAATCATCTGCAAATTCCTCTGATGCAACTTCCAAGTGATCTCAATCCTGCAAAATCCTGCCATTTGCAAAGAGGATTTTATAGGATTTTGGGATGGTTAGGGTTAAATAAAAAATAAGGCAAATATTAACGCTCACATGTACAGTGTACATGTTGTTAAAATCAGTAGGGAACAAAGCAATAAACAAAACCAACACATACCGGTATGTTTCTCAGATCTTTTACCTGTAGAATATTGCACAAGTACATGTATACATGTATACATACATACATGTATACATGTACAATGTATGTACAGGTACGTGTACATACAAAAAGTACAGGTACTGGACAGGATGCATTAATTATCCACGGATTTCCTTTCTACATAAGAAAAGCAGTCACATTAACCAATACATTAAACAAAATGCAACAAATGTGAACTATTTAATTTGCCATTAGAACACGTATACATACACAAAATACATGCATCTCATGGAGTGAAAGCATGTTGAAAGAAAAAAAAAAAAAAAAAGGGGCAATAACAAAGAAAAACTAGAAATATGTCTGTTCAAGGAACAAAGCATTATATGGCTTTTTTGAAGAAAAAAAATTCATTGTTCATTTCATTTACGATTTCAATTGTCAAATTTCCTTTTCATTTAATTTTCATTTAATTTTCATTGCATCAAATTGAAAATTGAAAAACAAATTTAGATTATATCTCTCTTGGTTGATTTTTAGCAATGTTTAAATGTTTAAAGGTTTTTTAAATACAGCTTCCAATATTCCAAATGTGGCCTGCTGTATATTTTGTAAAAGATCAAGAAGCTGTCATTATCGATGCACTTGAACGAATCGCAGTGTCATCGTGACGTCATTAACGGAAAGCTCAATCGAGAGCCGCCTTAATTTTGGTATGTGAAGCACAAATTTTGATTATCTCTCTTGCGGTTGATTTTTCAGCAATATTGAAAAGTGATTTGGTCTTTTCATTATAACTTCCGGCCCGGTGACGTCATCAATTATTTTCTTCTCCTTTAACATGTTCTTTATAGCAAAACTGATTATACAAACAGTATATACAGTGATTTGAGCAAACTTTGTTGCCACACACATCAACTGATTATTAATTTTACACATTTTTCAACCTGCCGCTAGTGGGCGCTATAACAATTTATGACGTCACCGGTGACTTTTATGTAGAGTGCAGCCTAGCCAGAGACTATCATCCTTGAAAGTAAGTTCATATCATTTTCCACTTTCAAATTATAAGGCACTTCCGATTTGGACCAGAAGGAAGGTTCAAGTCATTTTGCATGTAATATGAAATATGAAGACCCTGGAACATTCTATCAATTCCTGTTAAAATCTAAATCAGATCTCTTACAGTTGATTTTATATTGATTTTCAAAGATTAAATCTAGAAATCATTAGTTGCTTGTAATCTGATACTTGATGATGTCATCGTGACGTCATTAACAGAAAGCTCGAGAGCTGTCTGAACTTGGCTTTTTAAAGCAGAAAATCTGGATTAAATCTATCGCGATTAATTTTTCAGAAATTATTTTATGTTTAAAGGTCTTTTCATTGTAACTTCCGGTCTGGTGACGTGATCTGTTTTTTTCCCCGTCCACTTGTTCCTAACATGAAGCCGATTATATACACCAGTTATAAAGTGATTTCAGAAAATTTCGCCACACACATCAACTGATTATTTATTTTGAACAGTTTTTAACCTGCCGTTAGAGGGCGCTGTAACATTTTATGACTTTTTGAAAAGCCCTGTCTAGCCAGAGACTAACATTGTTGAAAGTAAGTTCGCATCATTTTCCACTTTAAAATTATAAGGCACTTCCGGTTTTGGCCGGAAGGAAGGGTCACGTTATTTTACGCACACAAGATAAATTGAAGATTCTTCCTTATTCTATCAATTCCCACAAACTTCAAGTCCCGGTCTATCGCGGTTGATTTTGTATTGCACCTTTAAGATGACGTCACATGTCACGTGATCCAGTATGAGTTCCGAGTATGTGCAAAGTTTCAATGAAATTGAAGTCTGTTTAATGGCAAAAGTGACCTCCAGAATGAAACGGGTACAAAGTCTATGCGATTTATGGCACAAGAAGAAGAAGAAGAAGAAGTAAAAAACAAACATAAGATTAAGAAATACAAAGGCTTTTTCGCTTTCAGCGATAAAGGTACCTGGAATGTCTTTGAAAGAAAGTTTTCCTTGATTTGGTGAAGTTTAGGGGATGGTCCTGCAGGCCGGGCTTGACAGTAAATTTTGATGGAGTATATATTTATATGATGGACTTAGGCTTGGAGGCCTATAAAGCACTGCTGGGGAAATCTGATTTATTTTCAAGTGATTTTTGTCTATCATGATTGATTTTGTCCAGCATGTACCACAGCAAAATCGTTGGAAGTTTTCATTTGTTTTTCGTTTTGACTTTTTAACAGAAAGGATTTATGAACGAGAACTTGTGGCCACAAGTACTGGCCAATTCAAGGCCCCAAGCACATATTTCTTCCCTTATACTGCCGTAGGAATGGGCATGATGTGATGTTCCATTCAAAGCGGACACGTACTTGTACCGGTAGTAGCAGGATGTGATTTTAACAAAAGATTTCCAAAATCACATCCAACAAATGCTCTAAATTCACATCCTCTTCCAAATTCACATCCTGGGTTAAGTCAGTAAAGACCAATTTCACAGCCACAGGATGTTTATTTGCCTTTTAACCCTAACCCTCCTAAATCCTCTAAAATCAATATGTTTTTGGACACACCCTAGGGAGTTAGGGTTTTAATGACCATTATCCGGATCAATAATGTGAATTCGGAAGATGTCAAGTTGGAGAATTTGGATGTGATTTTGGAAAACTTTGGTTGACACAATAGGACCGTGTCCACTTTGAATGCAAAATCACATTATGCCATATCCTAATGTTAACCTCAACAATCCCCCCAGTCAAACTCCAACACCAAATTTTGTTAGGATCTGTTAGAATGGGTACTGATGGACCTTCCATGGGTACTGATGGACCTTGTAACTTGGTGTCTTTTACACTGGGTTAGGCATACATGTACATGTACCTCCAGAATATAGCCCAACAGTGTGTAATGCAGTTTGCCATATATGTGACCCGCTCCATCGTAATCAGGAATAAGTCGCTGGCGCCGTTTTTATGCAATCGGTCGTTGAAGTGAACGCATGGGTGAAAATCGTGACCAAGTCGTTTTTCCGAACATTGTATTTTTAGGAAGTGTAGTTACAAAACACAATGTATCACAGATTATTGTCATTAATGTCTTATATGTAAAAACGATCAATAAAGATGAAAATGAAGATGATTTGTGTGCGCTGTCCGTATGATTTTGGTCAATTTTGTTTATTTCAAAGCTGTTTTTCTCGTAATGTGGATTCGGCAAATAAATATACATTTGTGTACACCTGACATCTTCATCAGACCATAACTCGTTAACCTAAGAAGATACACACGTGTGATGGGTATCATTAGAAAGCTTATGAATTTTCCTTTCTCACCATGTGCATATCTCTAAAAGTCATTTCGAGACTTATTCCTGATTTCGATGGAGCGGGTCACATATGGTGTTGGAATTATCCAGGATGGGTATAGCTCCATTTATATACACATTAAAAAGTAACTAGATTCTGACCATCACCTGAATAAGAACACTCTTCTGCGAGGCCCTCTTGTGCTCAAAACTGCCCACTGCATTCACCATGGTTGCTAAGGCACAGTTGATGGGGGCGGCCATTTTGTCGGTGATGTTGTCTGGTAGCTTGACGATGCGAGTGCCTTCGTGAAGGATAATGTGTGATGCGTAGCAACCGCTGAACCCTCTCCGCACGTGTATTGAGGAATGGCCATACTATAGGTACGAACAAATGAAAATGGGAAAATTTTGGATTTTACATTGTATTGATTTGCAATGATTATGGTAAGCCATAGATCATTTGAAAAACCCGACTATTTATAAATACTGCCCCCACTTTCGAATAGTCCACATTCTGTTTGCAATGATTGTTTACACATCCGTGAATGGTTCCTTTATTTTAACTCTAATTCTTCAAAATCCTCATTGCAGTTTTTGAGGATTTGTTTATGATTGAGGATATGATCGAATGGCCAAAAGGGACAGTCGATTTTGGAAGATGTAATTTGTATACATGGTTGGAAAGCCCACAACATACGCTTTCATTTGGTATAATAGAGCTCCATAGCCCCTCCCATTCTGGAGATATGACGTGTTTGCACATTGATTACTTCTTCGGAGTTCAAATTACACAACTGAGAAAACAGGCTTTAAAATAGCCGGCTCTGTTCTACTACAACAGAACGATACACACAAAACGGTAGTTTTTCCACTTTCTTCATCAAAATCAACATTTTTTTGAATGAAACAAACTGTAGGTATTAAAGATATCATTCATGACAAAAAATGAAAATCACATTTTGTTGAAATGTTTACCCTCTCAAATTTGAGTAGACCATTACATGATAATGCACAGCACGACTTGCATGTAATATACCTTTTTGTCGAGCCGGTCGCATATGGAGGATCACGGATGAATCCACTTTTTAAATACTGGTATAATAAGGATTAATATTGGAGGATTGGGGATGGTTCCTAGCAGAAAGGGCCTAGGGGGTTAGGGTTTTAAACCAGATAAATCTACCAAATTTATCGGTGGCCTATTAAGTTCAGGGAACCGTGTTATTTTTTTTCGCCTAGTTTTTCCAGCAAAAACTACATGTAAAATAAATGACCAAATTATTACAAAATACTGGGACTGTTGGGGAATGACAGTCTATGATGAAGCACCCTGTAAAACCTGGCTCCAGGTGTGCTGACATTTTCAAGTAAAGTGGTATTTTTGTATCAATTTCCAATGCTGGTCAGCCGACAATATGCAGCGTTGCAAAAACAATTACTTTTTTTTCAAATACTGCTTCTAATTGTTCATATTAGTTATTCCTCATTTTCTTTTTAATTGATTGCACACCTGTGAAGGGGTAACTGATTCTCTGACTTTACAATTCCCAAACCTCTATAAACTGCTCCATTTCATCATATGTCATCAAGTGGGGTAAGGATCGAAATCTGACTATTGGTTTTCCAGCATCTACGAACCCAAAATGTCAAACATTCAGTGTAACATTATTTGCTATATTAACTAACCCTCCAAATATTAACTATACCCAGCAATAGGGCTGAAGCGATACACCTGGGTCACAATACAATACGTACATCATGATATATCAAAACGAGCTTTCATGCTGCAAAAAGAAATGATCCGATATTTTCAAAATATGGTTAAATAAAACAATATACATTTGTACCAAGTGAAGAAGTCTTAAGCCATGTTCGCACTGGACTTAAAATGATAAAACATACAGGACGATGGGTCCTTTTCTCATTTTAAGTCCAGTGCGGACAGCATAGGACGTTTTCCTCTCAGGTACTTCTCCCGAGTCCAGTGGGTACTTCTACCGGCCAACTGCTGCCCGGGAAAACGTCCCTGGTCACTTTTCCCTAGACGATAAGTCCAGTGCGAACAGCGCGTGTCGGTAAAAGCGGCCCAGGAAAACGTTCACCCGGCTATCCAGTACAAGGTCATGCTACACAAAACACCGCACATGCGCTCTTTGCATTGTTTACGTGCGGGCACGCTGCATGCATGAAAATCGCATCGTGATCACATTCGCACGTGGTTCTGCAAAAAGATTACGTAGAGTTGGGGTTCCTTTGGTCAATATTATGGCAGATATTATTATTGATACAGTCGGAAGTTTGATTGGTGCTACCAGTGCATCATTTCCAAATGATAATAAAGAACGTCAACGTTTCTTACGACGAAAGAAAGCACGACAACAGATGCGTCGGCTAAAAACCGACGATGGCGTCAATAATGCGATCGGACAAAAAAAAAGCGCGCGCGCGCGAATGGGTACACCGGGGTCAATGCAGAAAGGTTACGCAAAGCGCCCTCACGAGTCATTATAATGACAGCTCGGCTACTTCTCCCGCGGTCTCGGTAAAATTTTCCCGTGTCGAAAGTCCAAGTGCGAACAGCGGTAAAATTTGACCATTTTTTTTTTCCACATCGTCTCGGTAAAACCTCCCCCAAAAAAGTCCAGTGCGAACACGGCTTTATCCTTTCTGTCAATTGCCGGACAGCATTTAATGTCAGT
Organism: Crossaster papposus; assembly: GCA_037893245.1. NCBI lineage: Eukaryota > Metazoa > Echinodermata > Asteroidea > Velatida > Solasteridae > Crossaster > Crossaster papposus. The sequence continues at coordinate 61,526 of JBAIAA010000388.1, read as the reverse complement.
AAGTAACCTTGGACCGTGTCACTGTCAAGGACACTCTGGAGGCAGCAGCATGAGCAGATTCAGTCACCATATGCTGATTGCAATTTGCAAAATTAAAGTTCCCTAACACAAAAAATTCAATAAATAAAAGAATAGTGGGTAAACTTCACATTTCCAAACTCCCAAAGCAGAAACAAAAAAGGAAAACAAAACCCCGAGGCCGAAATATTATTACATTTTACCAGTTATACTTTGTGCAAACCAATCCAACAAATACAGTAGAACATTAATTTTTAAGCAAATTTTGCACCATTTTTTTTCTACACACAAGTCATTGGAACCGGGAGCCGTGCAAGGAATAAACCCACGTCCCACTTCATTTCATGATGGGCCGTACATTTTACGACATGACAGAATTGTCTCATGATGAACACGTACTTTGTGCCACTAACCTATTTGTATGAAAGAAGCAGCAGCATTAAAAAAATTGCTACATACATGTAGAACGGTGATAATTTTATGGACAGAAACTAACCTACACTGTATAACGTTGTTTGTATAAGCCGTATTTGTATGAAAGAAGCAGCAATCAGGTAGAACTAATAGACTAGGAGCAAAGTTGTGAAAGCCCTGTAAATAAGAATTTTGCTCAACACCTACTACATCCAGGGTTTGACTTCACAATATGGAAGAACATACCCTACTGAACACTGATAGGTAGTATGTGGCTTCAAATTGTGGTATCACTTTTGAGAAAAACTTGGTTTTTGAGGGTAAAAAGTTGGCATTGTTCTTAATTTGGCACCAATTGTTAGTAAACAGTCTAGTCATATATTCATATAAAAAAAAAAAAAAATGAAGCATTTTATTTTTTATATATTTTAATATCTTATTATATAAATTATCACAACTATCATTTAAATATTTTTTACATTTCATTTTTATAAAGTACATACTAAAATGTGAAATAATTTTGAAATAAGAAAAAAAGAAAACTTGTACGAGGCTACTTCCCAAGATTTTTTATTTTTAAAAATTTTTTTTTTTAAAGGTTATCTTTTAAAGGGGCGTGGCCACGCCCCTTTGTCTCCTTAGACCATAATTATTATTTTTTAGCCAATGAGGAACATTTGAGTCATGAACTCATTAAACAGCATCATTTGCATGAACAAAAGTGATGTTTATATGCTTTCATTGTGTCAAACTTATCTTAAATTTTTTTTTTTTATTATTTTTTATCAAATTAATTTGTTTGTAATATTTTTTGATAGCAGCGCTAAATTTATACCACAATTTGAGTCCACATACTACCTAGAGATGTTCTACTAGGTCTATTCCACCAGATAAAGCAATCGAACCTTAGATGTAGTGAGAGTTGAGCACCCACTTTTTTTTTTGGTCCGTGCTCCTTGTCTATAAGATGTATTTTATTGATCGTGTTCCGATGTCTGGAAAATGGCCTTCTTTACTATTGCATGCAAATTTAATTTACCCAAGATCGGTACCCATATATCAGTGCAGTGAAAATTGACAGACGCCCTCAGATGACATCTGGGTATACAGGCGACGCATGCACATTTAGTGACCGCACATCAGCCATTATTATTAAAGGGCAGCATGATCCCCTTAAATTATTTTTCTTCTATTTATTGACAAAACAACTAATATGAATTCACTAATATTAAAATCCCAACGCGTGTTCCGTTTTGTAACAGACGTACGGTACATGTAATTGAATAATTGGGGTGCCCCATAACGATTGTTTCTTAGTTATTGGTCGAGTGCCAAACGGTGCAGTGTACCGGTACCAGTCTTTCGGGTTCGGCTACGACGCGAGCTGTGCATGGGGGCCAGCAAAAACACGATGGGGATACAAATTTATGAAAATTACAGCAAAAGCACATGTTGTGCCTTCCCTTTAACAAGTAACAGACGGGTGTAACTATCTGCAACCAAAATAAGGCTACATGTACATGTAGTTCCCTACTCCATCAAAAGCTGTATACCTCTTCAATGATTTGATCAAAGAAAAAAATGAACTAATATCTGATTTAGCTGTGGGCCTACATTACCCTACCTTGAAGAGCTTGGCACACTTCTGAGCCAGCCCCTGTGTGCACATTTCACATTCGCCACAGCTGTCCATCACAGAGAATGTGATACGGTCACCGGGGCTCAGGTTGCCATGGTTACGCCTCTCATCTTGAACAATTTCTGCCACTCCTTCATGCCCAAGGATGCTGCAAATTAACGTGAGAGGAGAATTTGTTTAGCAATCATGTCTTTACGGAAGGAATACAAATTAACCTTTCCTCTTGTTTGCACTCCAATGCACTTCAAAAGTCGCCTTAAAAAAAACCTATTTTTTACATGGCACTACCAAATCACTCGAAAAAAAATCAAAATTCAGATAAAAGTCTGAAAAATCTCATGCTAGTCTATAGCCCTGTTCGCACTGGACTTAATTTAGGCAAACTAACCAAGCCAATGGGTAACTTACCCATTTCAAGTCCAGTGCGAACAGCCTGGGTAACTTTCCTCGCAGGTAACTTACCCACGCCGCGTGAGTAGTTTAACCGAGCCAAAGGTACCCAGGAAGATTGACCAGGTCAGTTTAACCGAGCCAGAAAATCCAGTGCGGACGCGACGTCTCGGTTACGGTGATGGAAGATTTAATGTTGAGAGCTACAATCGGGAACAGACGATCCGGTCGTCAAGTCGCGGTCATAGGTCACGCAGGGCGCCCTCTTTATTGTTTTGGAGCCAGCTCGGCTAGTTTACCCATGGTCTCGGCAATTCTACCCGCGTCAATTAAATCCAAGTGCGGACGGTGGGAAGATTAACCCATCAGAATGTTACCCGGCGTCATGGTACAGTTACCCAAAATGTTTATCCAGGGCGAACACGGCTTATAACTAAACTAGTGGTAAAATACTTTCCAACACAGGCGATATTTGGTTCTACATGTATATTTTCTTACACTGGGCAAATATTCAGGAAGACTGTTTATCATTCCAAACTTCCAAAGCAATTTTCAAAGAAACCACTCGATCCTTCATAATCTTCCACTGGTGTACAAAATCAGCAGCAAAGTTTGTGTATATTTCTTACGGTACCGGTACAGTACATGTTTTACTGCCGCCACACGCGTTGTCATGCTTGTGTAAAAATAAAAGTGATGGGGCTGTACTAATTGCCTCAATCCCGTTAAATCCTTCAAATTAACACCCCCCCCCCCCCCCCCCCCCCCACCCCCGGTGGATTTTGAGGAAGTAAGAAGAACATGTGATTTTGCATTCAAAGTGGAAATGTACGGTCCTTACAGGCGACTCTACATGCGACCTAAGTTATCCCAGGATGTGAATTTGGAATGAGGATGTGAATTTGGAGCATTTGGATGTGATTATAAAAATCTTTTGTTGAAATCACATCCTGCTAATAAGAACGTGTCGGCTTCGAGTGCAAAATCACATCATCATGCCCTCCAGTGTGGGCATTTGATTTAGCAGTATTAGTAAAAACAATGAAAACATGTTAAAAAAATTAAAGGCCTGTTGATCTGTGTTAGATTCACACTTTTCAATTCAAATTGCCAAGGTTTCCACCTTTTTGTTCAATTCAAGATTTAAAATGGGAGGGGGGGGGGGGGACCACAGACATCTCCTGGAGACTCCCCACCCCCCTCCCCACCGCCACCCCTCCCCCTCGCCACCCCTCCCCTCCCCTTCACCCCTAAAAAATATACCCCAACCCAACCCGCGCCAACCATAATTAAAACTTTCTCTACATTTTATGCGGTTTTCACCAATGAATAATTTAATTTGGGCGTCTCTTCAGATATAACCCTGCTACAGTACTGCTCAGAAATTTGTCTTTTTTGCGCGAAGGATTTATCGCGAAAAAATCCTTCGCGAAAATTGCGCCAAGAACAAAAATCTACAACTTTAAGGAGTAACATCAGCCCACACAATCTTCGCGAGATCTCGTGAGATCCAGTGCCGCTTCGCGAAGCCTTCGCAAGGCTATACACTGCACACAACAGCTCACATACAGAAATCGGATGAATATTTATGTGACCTTATTGGTGTGATCCTATGATGACAAAACCTAGGGAAAACTCTGAATATTTTCTTGCAAATAATTGTGTAACACAGGCCTAATATAATAAAATGTGCTGTAAGGTACCGCAAATTAACCTTCGTCGGTGCCATTATTACGGCGCAGTGCGGTGCATTTATTAGCGTTAATGACGAACAAAACTTAAATTGCCGCTTCGTGAACGCTTCGCGAAACACATCTCATGGCAATTCGCGAAGCATAAATTTGCAACATGTTTAGAATCTTCATTAAGATACAAAGAAAGCAGGGTTTTTCCATTATTAAACGATCGACTACCAAATCAAACGTTACCTTATTACCGCAAGATGTTTACCATTTACAAAACCGTCAAGATAGATTATAATATCATTTGCATGGGCCAAGTTTACTGTAACGTACTGCAAACCTTCCTCGGTACCATTATTACGGCTTGGTGCTCTGCATTTAGCGTTAATGACGGCCGCAAACACAACTTTGTGTGCAGTGCAAGTGAAGCGTTCGCAAAGCGACATTTTTAAATGTCATGACAATTTGCAAAGCATTTGCAAAGCGTTTGCAACATTGTTTGGAATATTAAGTAAGATACCATGTTATAATACATTATAATAAAAGTAAGGTTTGCATTTAGTGTATTGTAACATGTATTACCATTATTACGGTGCGGCGCATTTAGTGGTAATGGCGGCCGCGAACACAACTTAAGTGTGCAGTTTACGCGAAGCGTTCGCGAAGCGGCACTTCAAAATCTCATGACAATTCGCGAAGCAAGATACAAAATCAACAAGCTTAATTTTATAGAAAGAAAGCAGGCTTTTGTTAACAGAAAATATAATTATCTGTCTTTCACTACATGATTGACTACCACATCGAACGTTACATTTAATACCGCAAGATTGTTGCGTATTCTCTAATAACCATACATAACCATCAAGATATATGTTTTATACTATTTATAAGCACGTAATTGGACTGTGACGTACAGCAAATCTTTATCAGGACCATTATTACAGCTCGGTGCGGTGCATTTAGCGCAAAGGAGACAAATTTCTGAGCGCGGTACTGTAATTACATTTCCTGCATTTCAACAGAACATCGGGCTTAATTCTAAAGTTTACATAAATTTACACCACGCTGCATTGCAGACCTGCATCACAGCACGGCCTCAGGTGTGGATGAATAGGCCATTAATTGCAATTTATCCGGAAATCTAGTTGGAACAGCAGGCTGATAATTATGTGCAACACTACGTACAACACTACGTACCGGTAGCATACATGTACATGTACATGTAGATGTAGATAAAATTAATCTGATACACGTACATTAGGCCATCAGCCTATGGGGTTGTTCGGTATCAAATGAGGGCAATAATGCTTATGAATGATAATTTTTGGCAAGGTATGAACCCATGTACCGGTAGTTGGTATATGATACCTGTACCGGTACATACCGTACGTATTTCAAAGTTGGCAGCTTTTTGGGTGTACAGTGTAATAATCCTTTTTGTAAAAAAATTAATGGGCACCAACATGCTGGACATAGGCCTACATGTATTTGTGACCATTCATGACAAAAGGGCTGTAAAGTCACCAGAGCTTATTTTGAGAAAAGGACCAATAAAATATGTGAAAAACAATAAAAAACAAAGAATGTTGATATTCAGTGTTACTTGCTGTACATGTAGCTAACCATACCAACTGTCTTGTAATTTCAAAGCTTATTTCTTGTAGATTTCATTTCCCTAAATATCTCAAAACGTCAAGATGCCTACTGTACATCCTTTTCGTCGTGGACATTCACATTTAACCTGTTAACAAGCATATTGGGGGCCATTTTTAATTTTAAAAAATGAAAAAGGGATAGCACATCATCACACATTTTCCAACTCTAGGTGTGTAATACATATGTATATCTTCAGCGAATTTGGCCACGGGGAGTTGCACATTGGTTTTGAGAAAATCAGGTTTTAAATTGGTCACTTTTTGAAAAAGAGATTTCGCCTATAAGTAAAGCACATATTAACTTATATTTGACCTGTCATCACAAAATGAGCGTAAAGTCGGCAAAATCAAAAATTGAGATATGGGTATTTCTAAATTCTATGGAAACAGAGCTTTCCAATGGTAACTAACACTTGGAGGTTTGATACTCAATATCGTTTTTCTTTTTCTTTTTTAATCTGGAGTCTTAATACAGAGATTATGAGAAAAGCGGGCATTTCTTGCGAGAAATTGTGTGAAAGGCATAGAAAGGCATAGTCAAAATTGTCTCAAAAACTATTTTCGTTTGTATCTGATCGTCCTGAAAAATTAGGAATTGATTGTTGGGGATTTAGTCCTAAAAAAACCCATAATCTCAAAATCGACCATTCCTTCAAATTTTGACTTTGACTGGCCGTACTGGGAAATCACTTGTATTAACCCTAACTCCCTCACGGCTTTTACTAGAAAGTATCCTGAATCCGCCACAGTCCACCAATTTTGATTTGCAAAAACTGCTGGTGTCCTGAGTCCATCAGACTCCACCAGTATGCATTCTGGAGAGATCCTGAGTCCATCATACTCCACCAGCAAAAGTTTGATGGACTGTGACGGATTCAGGATACCTAGGTGGCATACAAAAAATTGCAGTGCGTTTCTCCATAGAGTCCATCACAGTCCATCACCTGAATTTCTGTATCCTGAATCCATCACACTCCTGCAGTAACGCTAGGCTTAAAATCCTCAATCCATCACACTCCTCCAGTTGGTTCAATATGGAGGTATCCTGAATCCGCTAAAATCCTCCAAAACAGAAAATGGATTTTGATGGACTCAGGGTGGTTAGGGTCAATTGTATTAATTAATTAAAGGTACCGGTAGGATGTATGTATACACCATTGGTAAATGCTTGACTTATCACAAATGAGTAGTTTTGGGGGGTTGTATTTCAGGTAAATATCGTTTATAAACTGATCGACCTGTCCGAATTTGTACAATCATGGATGCTGAGAAAAGCACCAAAAAAATTGTTTTTAACCGGCGTCGAGCATTTGTTTTTAACCGGCGTCGAGCAGTTATTCTTATGTTATCCACTTAGTTCTTTTCCGAATTTGAAAAATTTGCGATCGCAAATTTGTCTTAATAAATTCTATTTTTTTAAATAATAACAGGATATCTAGCGCAATCATTTTGATGGATGCCTAGAATCATTATTTTCTTTTAAATGAGTAAGATATTTCTTATTAATTCAGTAATAAATATTTTCGATATCTGCAAATTGTATCCTACATTTTCTTTAAGTCGCGCTGTCCATTATCATGTGATGGCCCGCTCAACATTGAGAGGGTAAACATTTTAATCAAAAATGTTGTTCTCATGAATGACATCTTTAATACCTAGAGTTTCAAGTTTCATTTAAAGAAATGTTGATTTTGATGAATAAAGTGGAAAAAATACCATGTTGTGTGCATCGTTCTGTTGTACATGTACATGTAGTACAACAGAGCGGGCTATTTTAAAGCCTGTTTTCTCAGTTGTGTAATTTGAATTCTAAGGAAGTAAGCAATGTATGTAAACACGTTGTACCAACATCTCCAAAATGAGAGGGGCTATGGAGCTCTATTTATACCAAATGAAAGCTTACATTGTGGGCTTTCCAATCATGCATGTATTACTTTATTTCTTTTTTGTGACATAATACACCTTTTTGTAGAGCCGATCACAATTATTGCTCTGTCATTGTGCTGTTTCTCGAGAATTTCCTTTTTAAAATTTATCCAGTGTTGTGTTTCGCCTTGATCCTAAAAATAGTGAAGGACGACAAATTGATTTCCCACAAAACTGTTCCAGGACTAGGCTAGTGTGCATTAGACCATGTTCACACAGCGTTTTAGCTAAAACAGTACAAGTTAAAACGGGTGGTTGGTCGTAAAATTAAAACACCGAGCGTTCAGACACCGTTTTAAGTATAGCGAGTTTTAACTTCTAAGTGTTTTATCTCTGTTCTTGGGTCACGTAGAACTTCCGCTCTTTTACATATTTCGCAAGCTACAATTCGTGTGCACATCAAAATGGTAAGTGCCGCTGAACCCTGGTTAAACCGTTGACCCAGCTTTTTGCGAAGCAAAAGCTGCCCCACGAGTATTCCATTATATTGTGTACATAAAGAGTCTTTGAGGAAGTGTGAGGTGTGGATTTTATCTCCAGACCTTCCCAAGCAATCAATCATGCTATTGTTGCCTTGCCTTATTCAACAACACCAGCTGGCTTCTAGGTGTCTGGCCTGTGAGAAAGGGCTGTGTTGACATAAAGCCATAAAACCGAACAGCATGGGGGTATTACACGAAATACAAGCGACTTAAAAAAAAGTACAGACGCGTGTTCGTATAAAAAAAGTCGCACGTCACAAAGTTAATCTTATTACAATAAATGTGATTAATTGAAAGTGAATAATTGATTTTGGGGTTAAAATTGCAAGTTGGTACATGTACCCTTATTTACAAAATCACCACGCACTGAATAAACCAATATTAGCGCCCGTGCATGCGCTGCGCGCCATTTGAACACTTGCGCTCACTATTTGCAGACATTTCCAAAAGTGTGTCTCTTCGGAAATGATATTCTTTTATTTACTTCAAAATGACAGCATGCTAGCAGAAATAATTTCACAGGGAGTTTAGAATCATTAATAGCTTTACACCAAGTAAGTTTTTCAACAGGAGTGCCGTGGTCTTGTGGTCTGGAGAATTGAATTTGTAATCTGTATGTACTGTACCGGTATGTAAAGCTGCAGGTTGTGGGTTAGAGTCTGGCCTGGGACTATGGTGCGTTTTCCCATGGGCAAGGCACTTTGTCACTCATTGCTTCTCTCCACCCAGGAGTAAATGGGTACCTGTGAGGGCAGAGATGGGTATTGTGGTTGATTTACACATAGCTGCTTTGTGCTGAAATGGCAGCATTGAGCTGTATGTACTTCCCAGAGAGCTGAGATGGTCTTTGAATTTCTTCATTGGCCCAATGATAAAGCACGAAGCACCACACATTATTATTGTTATAACAGTATTTTGTTTGGTTACTTTTTGGATAGCTGCAAAAGGTATCGGTATATTCCACCTTTAAAGGTATTAGTACAACATTTGCAAACATCCCCCCCCCAAAAAAAAAAAAAAAGAAGTAATTGACGGATGGTGATTATTACTATTTTGTTACTGCCCTTCAATTTATAAAATTTACTGTGTATACAGTTAGTCCACTTTTCTTGGCAATTACGGTTCTTCATCCCCAAATACTGGTATTGCTCTGTATTGTCTGAAGTAAAGTCAGGGAGCCAAACTACATGTACACATGTACAAACAACTTTTTTTTTGTGCGTTATGAACACAAAATGTTAAACAGATCAGTGTATCAACATTTGCTATAATTATTACTATACATTTGGCCCTACAGGCAGTACATGTAAGTATATACGTACAATGATGTACCGGTAGCTCTACATGTATTGTACGTACAAACAATATGGAATCAAAATTGAATAATATTGATCAGTAGTCGCCATATGTTTTTCTATGCATTGTCGCCATTGTGGCTGCCAACAGAATGTCAAAATATGCTTGCTTTATTATGTGTATTGCACGTGTGCTCAAATTAGTGTTCAGCACTATTGGCCTGTTCCGTCATTTTATTCCTTTGTTTGGCTTGATTGTGTTGCAACCCTTGGTCATCATAATAAACAAATGATTTGTCTTTTAACCCCAACTCCCTGCCCTATTTTTCTTACACACAACCTGAATCCTGCAGAATCCTGCATTTCCAAAGTGTTAAAACTCCATGTAACCTGAATCCTGCAAAATCCTCTTATATTTATTTACTGGTGATCGACCACTGCCCGAATCCTGCAAAATCCTAGTGGGTTTACTATTGAGGCAGCCAAACATGGAACAAACAGCTTCTAATAAGTGCCTTATTACAGCAAGGCTCTGCACACATGACCAGTAAACATTTCCTATCCTTGACACATATAACTTGCATCTTGACTGAACAAATTAACTCTATGGAGAATGTGCATAGAGCCAGTGTAACTTTTCTTCAAGTTTCGAGTTGACTTTTTGAGTATCGAGTTTGTGCTTCCCCCTTTTGTGTTGCACTCCTCTTGTTTTTAAAATAAAGGTAGTATCCATTTGCAAACATAACAAGCAGGACAAGTGAGAATGCAACAAAATGCACAAAGTACCTAAATTTAAACCCGTCTACGCTGATTTGGTGAACATCTGACATGCCCTCTCAAAACTCTTAAAGGGAAACTCCACCCATAGTTTATAATTGCATAATGTTAAAGAGTGTCAATTGCCATTGTGACTCGATTTTATTTTATTTTTATCGATTTCGGTAATCATATAAAACATAGATTTTCTCACACTGCGCTTAATACCGTCATGCGAGCCGCCATTTTGTTCTGGTTTATCGGTACATCCGAGAAATGTGACGTAGTGTCTGCACCATCAGTACGCGAAGCCCGATCGATAGCAGCCCTGCACGCGCAATGAATGTGTATGAACCCTTTTGTGTACGGCATAGTGTACACACTACATGTGTACTGTACATGTGAAAGTGTGCTCAAATCATACGGAGAAGGACCTGATACCATAATTACTACATGTAGCTCACATATTTTCTATTCTTCCCAGAAAATACAAAAATAAACGATAGTTTGTGGCGCGTCAAGTCGATATTATGCACAGAAATGCAATACATGTACTCGCAATAGTCGGGCGCCGTACAACATACCGGTACGTCTGCATAATGTAGTTGGCCGCGTCAAGGTGGGATACCAGTGCCAAGAACAGGCAATAAAGCGATGTGCATTGAGGTGCAGACACTACGTCATCATTTCCCGGGCGAGGCGGGAAATTTGAACAATATGGCCGCGCCGTTGTACTCCTAAATGGCAAGAAATCGTGAATATAATAAGCGCGTGTGTCGTTCTCGATAACAAATCAAAACAAATTGTCTGCGGAGTCAGTATGTTACCATATTCTTTTAGACTAGGTAAAATGTTATTTAGCATGGAATTTCCCTTTAAAATCTAAAGAATGGTGATGGACAGCCATGTGTATTAATTTTGGAAGTGGAAATTTAGCTGGCACTGGCTAAACTTCAGTAAACGTTAGCCATCCAGCTTGTACAGCGCCCTCAACATTATAAACGAGAATTAAATTACCACCATCGTTTAAGCAAGACCTGGGGCAATTTCCATGAAGCTGCTAAGTACAAAACAAATTGCTTAGCATAAAAATTCTTCCTTGGCAAAAACGGCGTTACAAACCAAATTTTCATAAAAAGCATGAAAAGCACAGAGTTTTGGTAGGTAATCTGTTTTTACTGAGCAAGACTTTTTGTGCTAAGTGAATTGTGCTTGGCAGTTTAATGAAATTGGCCCCTGTTGCCTAGTGGAAAGCGTTTGGTCTGAAGCATCAGAGATCCCAGCTTCGATTCTGGGCAGTAGCGATTTGTTTTATTTATTTATTTATAAAAACACTTTTAGAATATATTCTCCTTTTAATAATATCGACTCCAACATTTAATTGCATAGTACATGTATTTTCTTTTTCTGATTTGAGGCTCTGGAGGATTGTTTAAAAGGGAAATAAAGTCTGAAATTGTAAAATGGTCCGATTCCTGTCTAGAGCATTCTTTAAAACTGTTCTTATACACCATATTTAATAATATGCAGTAGTTTTAACCAAAAAGGACGGGAAAATATATAATTTTCACATCTTCCTGGGTAAAATATAATTTAATGTCGACAGTTGCGTGAAATTCCACCAAATGCGTTGAACAGAGTCACTATTGAACGTAAAACAGTCCGTGAAAAACAACATCGGGGTTCTTCCTTTAAAGTCCTCCACAGTAGTACTGTACTGTATGTATTTGTCCTTTATTACACTAGGAAAGGTCATCATGATGTGATTTTGCATTAATACAGCGGACGTAATGTGATTTCAACAAAAGATAAAAACAATCACATTTAAATGCTCCAAATTCACATCCTTAATCCAAATTCACATTCTGGGTCGAGTCGTTAAGATTAAAATTCACATCCACTGGACTAACATCCACTAGATTCCTACCAGCAGTTTTGACGCCATTAACAGTGTCCGAGGGCAGAGCACCAGTCTAGCACATTTGGGTCATTAGAAGTCGGTGGTTTTAAACTTGACATTGTCACCAGTTGACATTGCAAGCAGCAAAGTGTTTTTGTGACAAAGGTACATTAATGTGATCATGGCCGTTTTTTTAAACACCAGACTTTTAAACAAGACTCTGTTGTTGGATTTAAGCAGGCAAGTCCTAGGAAACCATTACGGTTAGGGTTAATAATATCTTCACACCAAGTGCTCAAGCTTCTCAACAATAATTTGGTTGATTACTTTTAGGATGCATGTACAGGTACATGTAGTTGCAAAAGGTACCAATGTTAACGTCCGTCGATGTCAGTTTTGTATAATAATCAATTAATCTGAAATTCAATATCGAGTATACTCGATATATCAATTATTTTCCGTGTGCAAGATGAAGCCTAAAAAGAGCGCTCGATATACTGAAGACCGACAGTTTAATAGACAGTACATGTACGTTGCATATGCCGGTTTTCGGCTTGATCCTCCGCGCATGTTGTCTGTCCGAACAATATCAAATTGCGCCAGCCCGCGTGTTTATGGTTTTACAACGAAGATAAGAAATGATTACGGTTGCCGCTTCCGCTTGCTATTGTTCCGCGGGGCTCGCTCTCCGTTATCTGAGCTTATTGAGGGCGCCCTATTATAAGGGCGCCCTCAATAAGCCCAGATAACGGACGGCGCGCCCCAAATGAACAGCTCGGTCTGGAATCCAGACTGGCTTGCTAGGCCAATAGCAGGGTGCAGAGAACGCTCCCCGCAATTCCCGACTCGTGATTGGCCACCCCAAAATGTTATCAGATCAAGGGAGGGTTACGTCCCGAACAACCGATAGGCTGAGGCGGCATGGCCGGTTTCTTTTGAGATTTTACTGTGCAAGCGGTTGTAAACTATAGCGGCGGGCCGCGGGTGAAACACAAAGACCAACTTTACAACCGCAGTTGGTCGTCGAACTTTTTTTTATTTAATAGGCCTACTCTAATGTTTTTAGCTACAAATAAGGACGGCAGCTTTTCTAATATACTAAAGCCCTGAGATTTTCTGGATAATCTGACAATCTTTCGGTCACTTCAGTGTTTTCGATATCATTTAGTAACATCGAAATTTAGATACATCAACATTTTCGATATTGTCGATCTTTTGATATGATTAAAAAAGTGACATCGGCGATATCGATGTCAAAATAGTATCGAGTATTTGAGTAATATCGATATATCGACGAACATTAGATAACGTCCCTTTAAAATGTTTGCTTTTTTACATGTACCGGTAGTAAATCAATATAATTTTGTTATCTTGAACTTTGTTCACTGACAGAGAATAAATATTGCGATCTTGCCATGGACAAAAAAAAACCATTATACATGTACTATCAAACTAGCACATAAATTACAACATTCTCTTGGATGCAAATAAATATATTTAACCAGATCGGCAAGATTTGAATATTCGAATAACCGGTCAGGTGCATTTTTGAATAATCGATTTATAACTAATTATTTGAAAATGAACAGCACTGCAGCACTAACGTCATTTCAGTGGTTGTGTAAAAAGTGTATTGAGATACCATTAATCACCAACTATATTTTGTAACTTAGTGTTGGAGTTTAGTCCGAGTTACTGGACTCTACATGTAGTTATCGCTTTTTTAATATTTCGATTTGATCTGGCGCTACTAGAGTCCGAACCGGAAGAATATTGAAATCGGATCATGTCTTAAATGTGGTTTAAATTGTCACCAAAATCCACAAAAATACCTAACAAAATACCTCTAAATCGTCTAAATAGCCTTTCATACGTCCAAGCTGGACCTAACGATCTTCGGGGGTACTCACAATTCTTGACCTGCAAATCAAGGAAATTCGATGCCAGTTTTCGTGCGACTAATAATAATAGTACTGAACTTCTGCTGTCTGCCATTTTAGATGTGCAATGTGGGATGCCAAAGTGTATCGACCGTGTCGTAAACAAACGTAAACAAGCGCGCGGCTGGGTTGCAGGGTAAAGTAGCGACTGTTTCATGACATGGCATAAGCTGTTGAGGCTGGTGCTCAGGAGATTAAGATTTAATCTTAAAGGTAGTATACACCATTGGTCATTGTTTGAATTATCATGAATGAGTAGATTTTGGGTTTGTATTTTATAGTAAATATCGTTTAACTGAGCTGTCCGAAGTTTTAGAATCATGGATGCCGAGAAAAGCCAGAAAAACAGCGTTTTTTTTCAACCGGCGTCGAGCAGTTATTCTTATGTTATCTTTGTTTTTCGCGAATTTTTCATTATAAAATTCTATTTTTCGGAATAATTACAGGATATCTAGCGCAATCATTTTGCTGGATGCCCAGAATCAACATTTACTTTCAGATGAGTAGGATATTTCTCAATAATTCTGTAGTAAATATTTTCGATATCTGCAAATGGTGTATACTACCTTTAAGAGATTATTTCAGTTTTTCGAAGGGCACTATCGAACTCGATCTCGTTAAAACCTCGTAATTCCCGAACGGCCGAGACTGCCAACTCGCTGCCAATAAAACTTGACTGTACACTTTATTATGGGCAACGCTGCGCGCGACCTCCCTGTTGTGCGCCATCTCCGCCCGAGAGCTAGAGCGAGTGGCATCTTCTAAGCACGCAGCCTCAATTACAGCTTGTGCCATGTCATGAAACAGTTGCTATTTACCCTGCAACCTACCGTAGTCCGAGTAACTTGGACCAAAAATCACCTTTTTCAACATTCGGACATGGTCGGGTGATATTAGGGTCCAAGCAAGAGCCATTTGAATCGCTGTACGAAATGTCTGCACACCGATCCCCCATGACGTCCCACACTTATCCCCCAAAATGTCACAGAAAACGGCCACTTACAAAAATGCTGCTTGTCCCCAGTAGGCACTAAGGATCAAGGAAGACACTAACAGTTGGTGTGTTCTTACCTTTCAAAAAAGTGAGAAAATCAGGTCTCAAAATGTGGAGCAATGTTCGCCGATTCAAATGCACGTAGCCATCGTTAAGCAAACTCATGACGTCATTCTCTGCGCGCCGTCAAGCGAGCAACTCCGGTCGCATAGTCAGCGGCTGTTACCTGTTTTGTGCACTGTGCTGTAGTGGATGGCTCTCGAGCAAACCAGCCATCGACTACACAGTCCACGAAACAGTTACTCGGACTACCTGCAACCCGGCCGCGTGCTTGTTTACGACACGATCGATACACTTTGGCCTCGGTGACGTCACAGGCATCCCACAATGCACATCTAAAATGGCGGACAGCAGAAGTTCGATCAGTACTTAGTCGCAGGAAAACTGGTATCAAATTTCCTTGATTTGCAGGTCAAGAATTGATCGCGAGTACCCCCGAAGCTTGTTAGGTCCAGCTTGGACATATGGAAGGCTATTTTAGACGATTTAGAGGTATTTTGTTAAGTATTAAGATTTTGGCAACATTTTGAACCACATTTATGATTTAAGACATGATCCGATTTCAATATCCTTTCGGCTCGGACTCTAGTACTAGTAGTAGTAGTAGCGCCAGATCATGTCCAAATGTTAAAAAAGCGTTAACTAGAGTCCAGTAACTCGGACTAGTTGAAGTTGTATTATTTAATATTGAAAATGTTTCTCAGAATTTAACTACAGTACTGTACATGTAGTCTTTTCAACATTAAGTCTTTGCAATGAATGGCCTTCATTGAAATTATTTGATAGGCCTCGGCTAAAGTATCGTCAGGATGTAATATTCTTTTCACCATGACTTGAGTACAATTTTCTATACGGCCTACCTCGGAGTTTCCTCAACTCGCTTGCCTTGCAGCGTGTGTATATCGGAGCCACATATCGTCGCCAGTCGGATTTTGGCCAGAACTAGACCAGATGAAATCTCTGGAATTGCCACGTTGTCTACGATATACTGCGGGCATTTCTGAGCCCCGAGGAAGACAATTCGTTTGCACATGTCGTGTGCCATCCCTTCTGCCAGTGCCACATAGAATGCTGACACAGTTCGGGGATAAATAGGGGAAAATGTACAAAATATGATGGACACCTTGTCTATCTACACACGTCAAATTGTTTACCACCGCACCGCATTAGTACTTACATGTAGCATGTAGTAGCATGTAGCAGCAAGCTGCGACCCGCAACCTTGACTTTTCGCTGGTTACTCACAGACGCACTGTACGTAGTTTGAACGTGCTTTCAAGGGAACCAGTGAATCACAGCCAACAACTCGATGGATTCTATAACAAGTGTCAAGCGAGTGACCTTTCGTGGCTTTGATTGGTTGAAAGTAAGAATACTAATTAATTTATTAGCCATTCACTGTACTCTCAGTGATTTGCAGGGAGTTGTAAAGTTGATATAGTTGTACCATCAGCCCACAATAAACAAAATTTGATGGTGAAAGTTGTCATGACTGAAAATTATAAAATACAGAGGGCGCTATTCACTGCGATCCGATTTCGCGTCGTGTTTATCGTGTTCACCGTAAATTTCTCCCTGTTACGTTCAGGTTGCATTCCAAACGCTACTCACCACTAGGAGCGCGCAGGGGCGAGTTAGCTCTGCGGTACGGGAAGCGTAATTTTTTTTCCTATGAGGGTTAGGGGTAATTATCATAAATGGGCGTTTCTACACCACACTGAGTGGAAGACACTTAGGTTCTCAGATCCTTATTTTACCTTAACTTAAACTCCTCTCCAACAACAAACTTGGAGACCAAAATAGTCAATGAAAAATAGGCAGAGAGCGAATTCGAACCCCAGTCGAACGATCTATAACCTAACCCATTATCCACTATAGCTACTGCACCGCTGTTTCTGACATTGTGTATAGCGACATACAGTTGTGCGCATGTGCTATTTTCAAATCTAGATTAAATAAAATGCATTATTCATGAGCGGTGACCCGCGACAGAGGGACGATCAAAAAACGGAAATTACCGATGAATACTGACATTAGGGGCTTTTTTTATTTTGTTGAGTTCATTCATAAGAATATCCGTGATTTAATAAACCCCCAAAACCAAACAAAATTGGAATGACAAGCGCAAAATTTAAACTTAAATACATAGGCCTACGCTCCGTTTCGTTAGTCATTAAAGGCTGGCTCACACTATGACGAATAGGGGGTACGGCAAGCTACGGTAAGCTGCGAATTTCAATTTTGAATTTGCCGCCACTCATCGTGTGTTGCCGTCAGTTGTCGCTGACAAATCTGCTAGCGACCGCAGACGACGGAAATCATCAGTAGCGTCCGTCGGCAAATTTGGAGCTTGTTGGAAATTTTGTGGCGGCAAAAAATTCGTTGTGATTCCGTTCAGATTTCGTTAGGGACCGCAACCCTCATTTCCTTGACGTTTCCATGCCGTGCGATTCCGTCTCTAGTCGTTTTAAGGTCGTCACAATTTCGTTGGTAGTCGTTGTCAACGACCATTGACGGCAAAACAACGGCAAGTGACGTCACATCTCGAACCCTGACGACACATTGCGGCAAGTAACGAAATTGTAACGACCTTGGTGCGACGATGGATTGCGAATTTTGGTCGGAGGGTGACGGGTGATGACTGTTGATGGCGGGTCGTTGGCGAGTACCTGCGGCATTGCAACGGTGGCCTGCGATGGGTTACGATTTTGCAACGATGGTCCACGATTTTAAACTTTTAGTGCGATTTTTCACGTTGTGTGACGGAATGACGTTGTGAAGAGTGGGAACGCCAAACTCGACTATTTATACGACCCGCACACACACACATACACACACACACACAGGCTTTGATATCCACCGTCAGCCACCGTTCCTTGCCGCCAGCCAATCCGCTGCTAGCCGTCTGACCTCGTTCCTTGTTGCCGGGCTCCGTCGAGACATCGTCACTCGCCGCCCAGACAACGTCCGAGTTTGGTCGCTAGCCTCCGTTCCCTGCCGCAGCCATTCGTCCCTTGCCGTCGTGTTGTCGCTGGAGGTCGTTCCCAACCGTCAGCGAATCTTGGTTTTCCCCTTTTGCCGTCGCTTTGCCGCCAACATTTTTTGATTTTCACGTTCGTCGCCCTTCGTTGGGTCTTTGCCGCTACTATGTGAGCCAGCCTTAAGGAAAGAATGGTTTTCGGGACAAATTTGACAGTGAAGGTGAGTTTTTCAAAAAAAAATGGTTTGTATAAAAAAGCAGATTGTGATCTCTTTAATTCATGTGTTTTCGAAAGAGCAAACCCAGCAAGTGATAAACAAAACTAGGTTTGAATATTTAGTTTTGTCCATCTTTAACGGAGTTTTCTGCAACGCGACATTGCGGCCTAGTATGATACCCGTGTAAATAAGTCTCGCATATTGTTTAAGGACACGTTTGGGAATACGCGGTTTTAGATTTCGAACCAGAGTGGGCAAATATCAGGCTGAATACTGTTTACAATTTTTAATTTGCCGCGTATTCGGCCCGTGATTTGCCAACTTGGATTCGAAATCTAGAACCGCGTATTCCCAAACGATATGCGTATTCCCATTTGGACAGGTATCATGCTAAACCGCAATGTCGCGTTGCGGAAAACTCCGTTCAAGATGGAAAAAAATAAATATTCAAACCAAGTTTTGTTTATCACTTGCTGGGTTTGCTCTTTCGAAAACACATGAATTAAAGAGATCACAATCTGCTTTTTTATACAAACCATTTTTTGAGTTTGGAAAAACTCACCTTCACTGTCAAATTTGTCCCGAAAACCATTCTTTCCTTAATGACTAACGAAACGGAGCGTCTGTATTTAAGTTTAAATTTTGCGCTTGTCATTCTAATTTTGTTCGGTTTTGGGGGTTTATTAAATCACGGATATTCTTATGAATGAACTCATCAAAATAAAAAAAAGCCCCTAATGTCAGTATTCATCGATAATTTCCGTTTTTTGATCGTCCCTCTGTCGCGGGTCACCGCTCATGAATAATGCATTTTATTTAATCTAGATTTGAAAATGGCACATGCGCACAACTGTATGTCGCTATACACAATGTCAGAAACAGCGGTGCCTCCTAGGAAAACAAATTACGCGTACGGGAAGGACATTCTCGCGCGAGAACTCGTACGTGAACTAACACGCATGCGCGAGTATTTCATTCGTTTATGAAGTCGTGAACATGGAGACAAAAAATCCACCTCGAGTTCATCACTGGTAAACACGAGTTACCAGGCGATTTTCGATTATTTTGTAATGATAGTACATTGAATTGCAACCAATAAACCGATAATGACGTCAATATTACCAGAATTTCGACCTGCTGTAAACAGACATTGCGTAATATCGAGCAGACGATAATTGTAAATTATTACAACATAATTTTGCAAACACAATTTCAAGCATCGCTTGATGGCGCAATAACTAGCTAGTATAGGCTCTGCTGTAGCCGCGTCCAAATTCCTCTATTTGTATTGTGTTCTACAACACGCACATGAATTCAAAATGTCTGCGTGTAGAAGGGATTGAAAGTATCTCCGCGCGTAAGAATAAATAGTTAGCGCTCTAGTAATTTAATATAGCTCTATGGTGAGGCTCTTTTCTGAGGGGGGGGGGGGGGGGGGGGGCACCATTCACCTACCAAACTTGACTCTAGCTAGCGCGTAGCATGAATGCCCTGTGGTGCGATCTAAGGTGATTTCTGGCCACTTTCCCTGAAATTACGTAACAAGGCAGTGTACATCCACACTATCGATTTTCGTGAGTTTCATTGTTGGTGTGCAATAAAATAAACGTTGCTGAGCAGCCCTAAAATATGGGTCCGTTTTCCAGGGTCAGAATGACACTTTCTGGGTGAAAATAACCAGGAAATAAAGTAAAAGAAGTGTAATTTGTACCTGGAAAAGGGTTATTCCGATCTGTAAAGAAAGGGTCAAGGCACCACACGAGACCCCGATTGCGGGTCGGTCTGACCCGGGACCTTTCAGAGTGTGGTTTGTCAACTACTTGTTACGTACAAGAGGCCAGGGACGACCAGTACCCAGGACCTTCGAGTAACAGCGACAATATAATGATAAATCGAACATAAGCAAGTGATAAATCAGTTCCATATTCAAATGTATTAATTCATTTTATTTATACTGAAAAGATCGGAACACATAACTATAAGTACAATATATTTACCATTATAAACTAAACATATTACCTTAAAAACAGTGCCAGGCGGCTCAACTAACCTGGGTACCTCGGGACCACATCCAACAGCCAAATAAAGAGACAGAGTATAATGCAACACAGCCACACTGTACAACTCATACAGAAAAGGGTGTGGCAACGTAAAAACCTCACACGTACGGTCCCGAGATAACCCAGGGTAAGAGAGCCACGAACAAAGCCTGGCACCTCAATTTAAAGGGTATCCGTTCCAAATGAGTAATCATTTTAAAAGGAGGCCGAATTCCAATGGTCAATCGTCTGGTAAGTGGAATTCGGTCAATCCTATTGTAAAAGGGTTTCAAACAATATAAACAAATAAAGAATTTAAACACACCTGGCACTGCATTATATAATCAAACATGTTACTGTAACATACTGAAATGAGCTTTCATGGGACAAATTAAAGCATTGTTGGCATTGGAATGATCGTTTTATGCTTGCAAGAAAGACAAATAGCTGGAGAACGAGAACAGTGCTTAGGTGGACGGGATAGCTCTAGGAGAAAATAGAAGGGTACACAATGTATCTTTTCAGCCGTCTAAAAATGAAACTTGAAAATATGTTTATTATTTGAGACAGAAAGTGAAAACAATATCAGGCCAGTGCTGTCGGTTAATAAAAGATAAGATTTTAGAGCGTAGTATGGAGTAAATGAATGGACGTATTATGGCTCATGCTCAAAGGCAAAAATACCCGATGTCAACCTTAAAAAGCCATTGGAGAATAATTGCAACCTGCAGTACTAAGTCAAGCTATATTCGATCAACTCTCTTTATTTCAGAGCGAACGTGAAGGTAAAAAGCATAATTTACGTGTTTCTAAGGCAAAAACCGTTGCATTTATACATCCAAATAAACTCCGGCGGATGTTCCTTGAATACCGTGAATCCAGTAGGCGGCTCCGCAGAGAATTTGATTTTTCATCGTTTTCGTAAAGCGCCGGTCACAACCCGCCGTACTTGCAAGTGCGTGCTGTCTACTTGCAAAAACGTGGGCAAAATTTGGGGATCCGTTCGTGGTGAGTATACCGCCTCAGTACGGATTTGGGAGCACGCAGACACGCCGTAGCACTTTTAGTGCACGAGGACCGCAATTGCCATTCATCCGGCCAACAAAAAAGGACACAGTTTATTTATACCACTATACACGTATTAAAAATGGGGTTTTGTGCGATCGTGACGTATAATAATTAGGTCAACCCGCATTAATAGAGGCACTGTTGCGTTGCCTCGCGTATATATAAACGGCATTCTATGCAACGACATGCCAAGGAGGCTTGGTCACGCGAGCAGAGTGGACAGACGTGTTTTTTTGTCAGTGGCGGGAAATTCAAAAACCGCGCCCTTTTGGGGGTGTCTGGCTCTCTAAACATCCTCTTTTCTCTTGGTTTTGGGGTAATAGTACAGCCGATAGACAAAAGTAGTGTGCATTTTTTGATAAAAGCATGATTTTTTTTAGGGTATACTAAATACCATAAAGTTTATTTCCAGATGTGGAGCCATCTTGGATTTGAACTCTGACGACCTCTAGAGGTCAATGACATTGAACAACTATAATTGGAATTGTTGGCACTACGCGTCATCATAATATCCCTGTAACTTTCTTAATTACATACTTTTAACCAATATCAGTTTATTCGAGAGGTACTTTATACTTGCTTTCGTTCCTTTGTCCTGTAATCGGAAAATCGTCCAATAAAATTTATGGACGATGATCCGGACGGGCTAGTAATGAAACTTCTTGGGATCAAATGTCTCAACAAACTCCCATGGATGCCAAGGGTCAGGAATTACTTGATCAACCACGCTCAACTGTTGACGTACTAATAAGTCAAGCTCAAAATGACACACCTCAGACACAAAATAGGAAAAGGTCAAAATCAAGCTGGCCTACAATGATTGTAGGCCAGCTGGATTTTGACCTTTTCCTATTTTGTGTCTGATATACAGATTCAGAAAATGACTCTCCTGAGCAACCCACAAAACGTCACTATGTACAAAACATCAAACAACCCACAATTGTTATCATAAACTCCCCGGATGTTGAATTAGCAAGAATAAACCCAATCAAAATCGCTAACGCCCTCAGTAAAATAGGGAATGACCTCATCAAGAGTGTGTCCAAAAACAACCAAGGAGGGATCACCGCACGATGCTACACCCCAGCAAAAGCCACAAAACTTAAGACTATCACCCAATTAGGTCAATGGACCGTCCAAACCTCATACGCAAAATCAGAAACCCAAAGCAAAGGAGTCATTTATGGCATAACCACAGACATCACAGATGATGAGATCCTATCATCATGCAAGAAACAAGGAGTGATTGAAGCTAAACGTCTAATGCGAAAACGAAATGGTATCATAGAAGCGACTCAATCCATCTGCCTAACCTTCAACACCCCAAGTCTACCTGATGAAATACAAGTGGGATACGAAATATGCGTAGTCAAACCTTTTATTCCCCCTGTAATTAGATGCTTTAATTGTCAGCGCCTTGGTCATACAGCTAGCAACTGTCGCAACTGTCGCAACTCGACACGACGTGTGCGATGTGGAGGCCCACATTCCTTCGATCAATGCAAACAAAAAGATAATGTAAAATGCTGTAGGTGTGGAGAAAGCCATCATCTGCATATGGAGGTTGTAGAACCATAAAGCGAAAAAAGAAAATCCAAGGGTTTAGAGTAGCCTACAATGTATCCTATGCCAATGCCGCAAAAGTAATCAAGACTGACACCAGCGTTTACCAGGATGACTCGCCCACCCACCCCGATGCAGCAACCCTCGCAGCAATCCCCTATCAGTACCCAGCAAACACCTATAATCCAACCAACAAAGAATCACCCAGAACCTCAACGAAGAACCAATAACAAACCCACCAAGGCTACCACTGAAGCGAGACGCCCAACCACTATGCAACCAGTAAAACCACCAAAGACACAAACACAAACAGCGCAAACACAAACTGAACACACTCAATGTATTTGCAGTGAACAATGCCTGACCGAACTCCTCACTGGTACAATGCAGATTTGGGAAACAATCAAAAATAAAGAACGAATTTCGACCACTGTCCTGTAATTATTGATGTCAATCACCCTATTCAGAAAAACCCTTACAGAAATAGCCCAAAATGGTCCTATAAAAAGCCGATTGGAACAAATTCGAGGACGCTGAGTCGGATACTGTCGACAAAATGTATGACAAATTCCTTTGCCAAATTGATACTGCTATGACTCATTATATCCCCAAAACCAACCCCAACCACCCTAAACCTCCTTTCTATCTGATCTTTTTATTAGTTACAAGAGAGCTTGTGCCATAGCGAGGAAAACTACCAATAACGCTAAACGAAAAGATTGGCAGATTTTCTGCAATGACACCAACCCCCAAACAAACAGTAACATTTTTTGGAATAAAAGCAAGCGTATCGAGAAAACTCGCATTATCAACAGTATCCCTGTCCTCCGTTACAACAACACAGATGCCATCACTGATAGAGAAAAGGCTGAAGCCCTTGCCGACAATTTCACTAGAATTAGCAGTACTAATAATCACCGCCCCTCCTTTATCCCTATAAAAACAAAGCTGAAAAAGACTTCACTATTGATAACATAATGACAGTGTCATCACCAGTGAACCCTTAAACATACAGGAATTAAATCATGCCATACATTCAAATGTACCTCTCCTGGAAAAGATGGTCTCAGTTCTGAAACGCCTTCCTATTCAAATTCGTCCCTTTTTACTTGTTATTATCAACTTCATCTGGCACACTTCTACTTGTCCTTAACAATAGAATGATGCAATCCTCATTCCCATCTTGAAACCTGGAAAAGACTCGGCTAACCCATCATCTTACAGACCCATTGCATTAATCTTCACATTTTGTAAAATCATGGAGCGTATGGTAAACTCCCGCCTTCTTTGGTATATGGAAACCCATAACTTTCTTTCCAAATCTCAGAGTGGCTTCAGAAAAGGAAGAAGCACCAAAGATCATTTACTCAACCTTGAAAGTTATATTAATAAAGCCCGCTCTAATAAAGAGAGTACTCTAGCTGTTTTTCTTGATTTAGAAAGGGCATATGATATGTTATGGCGGAAAAGTTATTATTATTAAATTGCAATCTGTGGGTATATCTGGACGTATCACTAAATGGATTAATAACTTCCTTAGCGACAGAAAAATCCAAGTCCGTATCAACAATCTTTTCTCTGAAGAAAGAACCTTATAAAACGGAGTCCCTCAGGGAAGTGTCATTAGTCCACTTCTGTTCAACATTGCTGTTAACGATCTCGTCAAAGAAGTCACCGATGCCATCTGGAAATCAAATAGAAACATTCCTTACATACAAAAGAAAATTCAACAAAACCTTGACAATATTAATACATGGTGTGAAAGATGGGGAAATTATCTATCCCCAAAACGAATGCTGTCCTTTTCACAAATAAACTGAAATACCCACCTTTTTGTTTATACACATTCATAATTTAGCGATCCAAATGAGCTCCTCTGCAAAATTTTTAGGACTAATTATCGACAATAAACCCACCTGGAAAAATCATTTTGATAATATTATCACCAAATGTAAAAAGAGACTCAGTATCTTGCGTTGCATCTGTGGCAACTCCTGGGGAGCCGAGTGCAAAACGCTCTATCAACTGTATATGGCACTTATAAAACCCATCCTTGAATACGGATGTGAGGCGTTCGACTCTGCCTCCCCGACAATTAAACACAATCTTGACACTATCCAATATCAAGCTTTAAAGATATGTACAGGAGCCATCCACAGTACCCCACTTTACGGACTTTAAACCGAATGTGGAGATTCCCCCCTTTGAAGCAAGAATCTCTCATTATCCTGCACTTATACAAAATTAAATCGTAATTTTACGGGAAATTCCTGGCAGTTTGGACGCCAGTACTTTACTGTAAAAAAACGGTGGAAAATGTTAACGGGTGACGGGCTGTTTTTGACGGCTTTTGAAAGCTGTCGGTTTACATTACTGTCCCCTTTAATGTACCTTGCTATTCCTGTAAAAATACAGGGTATACAACAAATACAGTACGTTGCTGGAATTTAGCTAGTTTACTATAGTAATTTTACAGTTTACAACAGTGAGAACTAAACGTTTAAATAACTATATTACACATTACCATACAAATTCTACAATAACCTACTTAACACTATACTGGATCCTGTCGTGGTTTAGTTTTATATTCAGCTTTTCGTGCCATGGTGAAGTCACGGTTTCACCATAAATATTTCAATATTTAAATACGAAAAGAAATTTCATGCGACTTTTCACTTGTGTTTGCATCAAATCTAAATTTGATCATAGATTCGTTAGAATAATAATTATACATTTTGCTCAAGAAAGTTTTTTTGTTGGACAAAACACCACAATTTAACATGACAAATTTCGTGAGTTCTGATTGGTCAGTTGCTGCGTAATAAGATTCATGTTCGATAACAGTAAAAATCAACACTTCAACACGTGTAAATAATCAACACTTTGTTGGTGTTGCTGTATATTTACACAAATATGTTGTATTTTGACAGTTTTCTTTTAAATTTATATAATCTTTGCATAAATTAACGTCCGCATGATATTTTCAAGGCACACTACCGTAAACTACGGAGCCCCTAAAGGGACATATGACGAATAAAAATCACTGTGACGAAATAATTTGAGTTTTTAAATTTCGTGCGCTCGAAATCATTTCGTGCCCACAAATTCATTTCGTGCACTCGAAATAACTTATTTCGTGAGCTCGAAATCATTTCGTGCCCACGAAATGATTTCGTGTGCTCGAAAAAAATCTTTTCGTGCCCTCGAAAAAAATCTTTTCGTGAGCTCGAAATCATTTTGTGCGTTTGCTAGAAATCGGTTAAGTAATTATGACGTTGTGTCAGCATCAAGCAGGTACATGTAGTAGGCTAGTCTTGCTCCAAGACCGAGTTGTTTATTTGTTCCGGGCGCGCCGTCCGTCTATACAGTTCATCAATCATCAATACTCCGAAAACGGACTTATTGAGGGCGCCCTTAATTATCACGAGATTTGTTTCACAACTCGGTCTTGACGCAAGGGTTACGTGAACCCGTAAAATTTCGAGGACATTCCAAGGACATTCCCAGCATAGCTCAAATAGCTACTCGCCTCCGCATGCGCGCTGAGTCATTTTCATTCAATGTATAGTTTAAGATCGCGATATACACGCCCTGTGTTTCCCATAAATTTCACACGGCACCATTGCACAAGTGTGGTTTCTTACACGTCCGCAAAAGGCGAAGACTTTTCGGCTGCCATGGCACCATGATACACCCGGAAATTCTTCGCCTTTTGCGGACGTGTAAGAAACCACATTTGTGGAATATGGTCGTGTGCAATTTATCACACAGCGTGTATATTGCGACCGTGAACTACGTTAAATAAAAACGACTCAGCGCGCATGCGGGGGCGAGTAGTTATTTGAGCTATGCTTGGAATGTCCTCGGAATTTTACGGGTTCACGTGACCCTTGCGTCAAGACCGAGCTGTGAAACAAATCTCGTGATAATCAAGGGCGCCCTCAATCAGCCCGTTTTCGGAGTATTGATGATTGATGAACTGCATAGATGGACGGCGCGCGAACAAATGAACAACTCGGTCTTGGAGCAAGACTAGCCTGCTTAATGCTGACACAACGTCATATCATTTACTTAAGCGATTTCTAGCAAACTACGAAATGATTTTGAGCGCACGAAATGATTTCGAACTCACGAAAAGATTTCGAGCGCACGAAATGATTTCGAGCGCACGAAAAAAAGTATTTCGAGCGCACGAAATGATTTCGAGCTCACGAAATAATTTTTTTCGAGCGCACGAAAAGATTTTTTTCGAGCGCACGAAATCATTTCGTGGGCACGAAATCATTTCGAGCTCACGAAATAAGTTATTTCGAGTGCACGAAATCATTTCGTGGGCACGAAATGATTTCGAGCTCACGAAATAAGTTATTTCGAGTGCACGAAATGAATTCGTGGGCACGAAATGATTTCGAGCGCACGAAATAAAAAACTCAAATTATTTCGTCACAGTGATTTTTATTCGTCATATGTCCCTTTAGGGGCTCCGTAGTAAACAATCCGTTAAAAAATAAATACGGCGATTGTTTTTGTTTTTTACAGGTGAACAAATCCGTTATTTTACGGTTATTTTTTACAGTGTGGTCTAAACACCTTTCCTTTAAATGACCCCTTTCCTTTTTGGAACTATACTAATCCTCAAATCTCAACTGAAATCCACTCTCTCGTGGCACATACTGACAGTATACATGAACAAATAAATATTAGTCTGGAATTAATCAACACTAAATGTAACAATAGTCTTCCGATTTATACAGACGGCTCACTTAATCCTACCCGTGACACGGTGGGCTGCGGAGTACACATCTCACAACTAAAATATTCTAAAGCTTCCCGACTCAACAACGGAGTGTTTATCTTTACTTCTGAACTTTTCGCCATTCTTCTATCTCTGGAATGGATTGAAGATGTAAAACCTTTTTGTTACTGCATCTTTAGTGACTGCCTCAGTGCCCTACAAGCAATTTCCAAACCTTTTCCTGCACATAAACTTATCTGTGATATACGACATATTCTCATCAATATCCGTAATCAAGGTAACATTGTTAATTTTGTTTGGATACCTAGCCACTGCGGTATCCCTGGAAATGAACAAGCGGATCAGATCGCTAAGTCATCCACATACAACAACAATGTTGACTACTGTATCCCTCTGTTAGACTTAAACATACTCTCAAAACACATCTCAAGGCTTCCACCATTTCAATTTGGATCCCAATAACAACTTCAGATGATGTATCCTTATCTTTTACTAACTGGGGCCTGCAACGATCCAAAGAAATAATTATACACAGACTCCGCCTAGGAACATGTAGAGGTTTGAAAACTTTCATGCACAGAATTGGTCAATGAAAGCTGTGCATGTTTAGACAATGTTGCACACTTCATTCTCAAATGCTGCAAAAACACGACTCAACGACTATCACTCCAAAAATCACTGAATTTATCAAATGATCAAATGAACCTTACACAAATTCTTGGACCTAAACACAACTGTAATCACATCATTAATTATGTTTATAACTGTAATATCAATATCTAAACCTTCGGTTTTTCCAGATTACCTCTCGAATTGACTTGATATTTTATGTAATGTTTTGGGATGATGGGGAGGTGCGAGTGACTGCCTGGACCGGCCTACTGGGTGTTTCTTCATCCCTCGTGGCGCTGTGTCTGGAGGGTGATGAGCGCCTCCCTGTCTCCCCCTTCACATTATCCCGTTGGTTCTCTCTATTCGTTGTTTTCTTTCTATAATTTTGTAGTATCGATTTTTCTAGTTTTTCGACACCTGACAGATGCTGTCTTCCACCACACTGCAAGCGTCGATTGAGTCTCAAGCGATCGCCGCATAGCTGGTGGCACAAAGGGCACATTTCAATGTGACATAAGTGCCATTTTCCGTACAACAACAACAACAACAACAACAACAACAACACGACATGCCATTCAGGCCGTCGTACACACCGTTGAAACCTATACAGAACACACCATAGAATACAGTTAACTTTCACATGTATAATATAAAATGATGTACGTCGAAGGAAAGTGATAGTTATCTGTAAATACTGAAGAGCTGTTCCAAAATTCAAAGTATATTTTGTATCATAGATTTTAGGATCAAAACTCAAATCCTTCTGATGGTGAAGCATTAAAGACACTAAAGAACAAGTTGGAAGCTAAGAAGTTGCCCCGACAAGGAAATGCAGCTCAGTTTCAGTTCTGTGGCGAGCTTAAAATAGCCCCCAATACAATAAAAGTCTCCCTCCTTAAAAAGGGCGATGTCCAATAGGCAATTGATGCTATCCAGACCGTTGAAGACCTGGTTGCGGAAAAGAAGAAGATAATAATAGTAGATATAGCAGCAAAGCTGGGTGAACCACTGTGCAGCACATGGTGAAAGGAGAATCGAGCCAAACATCCCCTGAAGAACGAAACAAGGTTCAAGCAGCAGAGGAATATGCCCTGAACGAAATAGAATCACGAAAAAGACAAAAAGTGCGACACGCAACACTCGCCAGAGAAAATGAAGCTGTTGGAGATCCCTATCTTTTTCGAGGCACAGTACAATGATAAATAAATGTACCATCGCCTCCGATAATTCTTTGTCCAATTCAAAAACGGTCGAACGCCGGCCTCTTCCCATATTTTAATAAATAACTTTAATATTTTAATATAACAGAGGTTTTGTTATTAATGGCTTATGGGAATGTGAACTAGCGCGATATGACAAAGGGCAAAATATAAATGATTCGTCTCCAGTTTTCATGTTACATTCAGTCATGTATCTCTGTAATATACTGGCAGGACAGTAATCATTGTGGGTTGTGGCTAAATAAGTTTTGTTCCCTTCTCGATATATATCTGTTTTGGACCTTGGGATGAAGATGCTGAAACCCGAATCATCTGGCAAGTGTTCTAAATGGCTGGCTTTAAGTTGAGCCATCTCATCATGTCTAAATAAAAGTTAAAACTGGTCGGAGTGTTACATAACAAGCAGTTATAAGGTGCACGAGGTTAGATTCAGGACCTGCACATTTTTGAACTATAGCCTTAACCTGTTCGGAGGTTTATGCAATGATCTTTTATAACTCGACATAATTTGCTGCACTATCGTAGAATTTACGGGGTTCTGTTGGACATTAATTAATGAATACAGCCATTTGATGGCGCAAGATGTTGTTAAAATGGTGCTGTCAGATTTAGCACTTTGAAACTTTTCTCCAAAATTTGTAGCTATTACTTTATCTTCAACCGGCAGTTTGAGGGGAAATTCAAACCGTTTAAGCCAAGCCAAAATGTCTCTACATTATTTTGTACAGGTAACTTATGACAGTCCCTTCCACTTTTGCTGGTAGAACAATCTGGAACATGCGTCTCTTGATTTGTTCTAGATTATCAGAAAAATCCAGCAACAATTCTTGACTTATAACGATCTACAAATCGATAACATAGAATTGCTATTAGTGTGTACAATCAATATATATCGCACAAACTGGAGTAAAACGCTTGGATCCCAAAAGAGAATTCTTGTTTCTTCCCAAGTGTGATAGATCTAGACCTTCTCAAGAAATAAATCCTTTTATCCAGGGTAATTAACAGGACCAAAGTAATGGCCAAAATGGGGAAGAGGGTAGACTTGTGGACAAGTCGTTAATGTTTGTCGCGGCCGGTGATAGTCGAGTTGCGGTGCATAATAGTCGAGTCGCGGTGCATAATACGCTATGGCGCGCTCCCCCCCCCCCCCCCGATCGAATACGGCTCTCGCGAGATCACTGCTCTCGCGCGAGGCTGCTGGCTCTCGACTACTTCCCCATTAACGACCTGTGAAACCCGAATGCTGTACGTATTTTACGACCGCGCCCTAAATTAGGGGTTGTCTTATAGACGATCATTGAGACAGTCCATTTTATCCGAGGGTATAGTAAAAATTTCAGTTACTGTAAATGTACTGAATGATTGTACTGGAGAGCAACTGTGAGTTTGTTTTTGTGTGTTAACTGCTTTATTAGTTTACTGAATTAATAAATAATGGAAACTTATCTTAAAATTCATTATTATATATCTGTTTAAAATGTGTGTGTTGCCTCATAAAAATAAACAATGCCTACTGTGAATGGTTATTGATCCGCTCCAGTCCTTTAACCCGATGAGTTTGAATATTCATAGATTTAACCAAATTGACCAATCAGATTCGTCCGTACTAAATCGGCTGAATTGCCCTTAGGCCGTGCACAAACCGCTGTCGGGTTGTACAAGTCGTTAAATGAGACCGAAGCACTGACCTCTACACCTGGACGGACCATTGTCCATATTCTGTGCAGCATGGCGGACCCAAGACGTCACTTCTGTGAGCCAATGAAATGTCCAGGTGTAGAGGTCAGTGGATTTACTATATACATTGTTTTATTTATAAACATTGCGTCATACGTACCGTACCCGCTGAACCTTACACCTGGACATTTCATTGGCTCACAGAGTGATGTCGTGGGTCCGCCATGTTGCACTTCCAGTTCTCGCCGACTTCAAGTGTGAATGGGCAATGATCCGTCCAGGTGTAGAGGTCAGTGGACCGAAGCCGTGCAGAGAGCAGTAGTCTCGCGAAAACATCGCCCGTGTCGCTATGATTCGCGGAGAGAGTTTGAACGCTATCACCGCGACAAACATTTAACGACTTGTCCACAAGTCTAGGAAGAGGGCCACCAAGGACACACGAGTACGCCTTTGCTTAGCTTTTAGATGAATTTAGCTTCTTCAGGACGCTAGGAATCAAAACTACTGGAGGAACCAAAAGGCATTTTTCAGCTGACCAATTTTGAGCGAAAGCGTCTATTCCCGAAGTACCCGGGTTCCAAAACTGAGAAAAGAATCGGGGCAATTTGGCATTATAAAACGTAGCAAAACAATCTACTGTAAATGGACCCCATATATCATTTATAATAGAAAATACTTGGGCTGAAATCATCCAATCGTCTGTATCCACCAATCTACTGATATAATCTGCTTGATCATTCATCGATCTTGCAATCCATTGCACATTGAGTGTAATCTTTGCACTCAGACAAGTATTAAAAATGCTAATAGCAATCCTTTGTAATTCTGAGTTCATGCTACACCAACTTCAACAATATGGGCTGCAGATTGGCTATCTGTATAGACTTTGATTTTCGATTCGGAAATTAATGGCATAAAAAATGAAATGGCAAATATAATAGTGTTCAATTCACGCCAAGTGGAACTTTTCGTTGCTTCCTCCTCTGTCCAATTTGTGTTGGCCGTGTGAAAATCATTGCATATTACTGCCCCAGAGCCAACAGCACTAGCGTCGAAACACACTAACTTGTTTACTTTGCTGGTCGTAAATATGCAGCGAGTTTTTCTTTTCGAGACATTGCTTTCCCAAAAACTTAACTCAGAAGAACAGGTGTCGTCCAATGTAATTACATTGTCTTCGTTCGAGGCCTGGGAAATCTTAATTTGACAGTTTCGGGTAGTTACCCTACTTAAGTTGCCTACTACTGGACCCAAGGATATAACTTGTCCAACAAATGAATGCAACTTTCCGATGGTGACAACATTTGAATTCTTTATCTCGTCGATTGTATTCTTAATCTCGTCTACGCGTCTCTGGGCAATGCAGAGTGCCTACAGACAAATCCCATATCATACCCAACCATTCAATCTTGTAGCAGGATCCCAATGACTTTTCTTGATGTTATACACAAAACCGGCTCTTATCAAGTCAGATTTCACATGTAGAGAAATATCTTTAGCAACACTTGGGTTATGCTCTTTATCAACAGATGTAAAGGGAACAACACAAAACCCATCATCCAAGCATACAGCAATGAGAATACCAGCTGCGCGCCAATGGTAAACGAGTGGCTTCATCATCTTTGTGAAAAGCAATGGGGCTGAAGAGAGACCAAATGGTAGAACGGTAAATTCAAAATACCTTCTAACTTTGTTGATGATCCATGAAAACCCCCCAAATCTTTGACATTCACTATAAATGTCGATGTGGTGATATCCCGATTTCAAATCAAAGGAAAACATACGAGCATTCGGTGATAAGAATCGGAGCCCTATATCTTCCAGTCATCTAGCTTGAAATGAACTTTTGGAATGTAACTGTTTATCTTACTCAGGTTTAGTATTAATCGTTTACCTGAAGCCCGATAAGCTACGGATAAGGGGTTAACAACAAAGCAAGGGTTTGTTTCTCTCAATAATTTTACCTGAATTGTGTAGATTGTAGATTCTAAGACAAAAATGTCTTTATTAATTGCCGACCTGTTATTGTTACAGAACATTAGAGGGGGTAATGCAACAAAATAAATTCGATATCCTTCTTTGATTACAGAAAGTACCATTGAGTTAGCACCTATTTTTCGCCAAACTCTGAATGGGCACGCAACCTTCCTCTTACATTGTGCTCGTCAGTTAAAATATATTTAACACTACATGTACTATAATTGCAATTTACCTCCAATACATCGCTGAATTTATTGTACAAGTTGGTCACTTTAGGACAGGCCGCTTCCTGAAGTAGAAGGCTTGGTGTCTGCCCCTGCTGCCTTGGCTGAGTAGCTCGTAGTGGGTCCTTCGATTGGGGGAATGAAGGTGGAGGCGGGTCGCTGAAAGCTTGGGGTCTGCCATGGGGAGCT
The DNA here is from genome assembly GCA_037893245.1 of Crossaster papposus. Classification (NCBI taxonomy): domain Eukaryota; kingdom Metazoa; phylum Echinodermata; class Asteroidea; order Velatida; family Solasteridae; genus Crossaster; species Crossaster papposus. Next base: position 27,846 of record JBAIAA010000388.1, on the reverse strand, counting down.
TCTGCTATGGAAGCCGGTGTAGCCGAGTGGGAAAGCCGATTGCGGTCTAGGTTTAACCCGGTATGAGGCTGTTGGGGTAGGATTGAATGGGCAATCACGGTACCAATGCCCGTGCATGTTGCAGATATCATCTGACAAGCCTGGGGTACAAAATCAAATTTTGAAAAAACAAAACAAAAACGAGCAAGCAAAAAACGTGAACTTCACGTGAAGATAGGCATAAGCCACGGCGATACTCAGCGTTGAAGCGTAAGCCTGAAAGTGAAAAGGCTTAGCTTTCGTTAAGCTTTTATTATTAGTGAACGCTTCGATGCACATGTAAAGTAAACAAACTCTGATAGAGCAACATAAAAGAACGGAATGTATGAAGCTAATCCCAAACATTCCAAACCTTGATTGTTTGTTTCCACCTTTAGGTATTTCGGATGTTCAAACGAATAAAACTAAATTTATTATGGAGTCCAATCTGATGAAACCATTAACATACGTATGAGCGTAGCGAAGTAGCATGAAAGTCCCATGTTGTGTCTTTTTTTAGCATCACGTGACTGCCAGACGTGCTTTACACCAGGTTAAATGATATCAGCACTTATTGAGTATAATTAGATTTTCTAATAAAGAGTTAAACCTATTTATTTGACTTTTTGTACAACTTTTAATGCTTTTTAAAAAAGATATTTGTTTTATTTAATTTATTTTACCGGTTGTTCCGACGATCATTTTGCCGTTTTTAGACGTTCTTTTATTGGCAAAAATTCACGCATATTGGCTTCTCGATTGAGGACCGCCATAAAAGGATGTACTAAAAGGCACGTTTTAATTCCCTACCTATAAAGTCTTTTTTTCTTCAGTTTTCTGCGTTAAGGAAGCGACGCCTTTGCGAGCATTTGCTTAAGTGGTCTTTTCATGTCTTCAGGATGAAAACAAAAGACACAAGACAAGCGAGGCGGGCAGAAACCTCATCGCCGACACTGGCTCAATCAATAGTCATAATCTCGAGGGGGAAAGATGGACAGGTACCTGTTCTTAAGTCATTGTATCTGGCTATTTGAATGCGGGTCTTCACTCCTACAGTTTTCCATCTTTTTTTTCACTGTATAGCTCCCGCAAGAGACAATTACTTATCAGGAGTCGACCAGGGTCTTCGTTTAGGGCGGAGTACAGCTTGAAAGAAACACCCGCCGTTTACCTTTGAGCGAACAACATGAACAGGGCAAAGTTGTTCGTATCGTGGGATAATCACTGGGCATGCTGCTTGGCTTTCCACAGGCTGATATTGTGGGGTGTTGACTCGAAGTCGACCAAGGTAATTCCGCGCGCGCTGATAAAATACGTGTGAATAAAAGTTGCAGGAGACAGGCTGTTAGTGCCGTTAGTGTTAGATAGATTAAAAATAAAAATTATATTTGGCAATTGGTTTGTTAGTAAATGTCAACATGTGTAACTCGCAAAAAATCATATTATGCAAGAATAAAATTAAGTACTTAATATACAAATGTTTTCTAGCTCGCGTTTTAACAATTCTGTGACTTGGTGCAATTCTAAAGGCTGGCGTTCACCTGCACTGGCCAACTCCAAGTAAATCGCGCCTTCTTGATACCAAACTGGTGGTACAGATTATCAGAAGGCCATCTATAGAACGACGTGTACATACATAGCTAAAGGCCCAGTCACACCGGGCTTACGACCAGGTTACGACCAAGCTGCGACCGAAAAATGTTGCAATCCTGGGCAAATCGTACAAAGAGCGTGCGACTGGTCGCAGAGGTCGTGGGTCATCGCCACAGCCTAATCAGTCGCAGCAAGGTCGATGGGCATGTTCAAAACTTCTGACCTGCGATTCCAAATTGTAAGAGGTTGCAGACAGGTCTTACATGGTCGTACCACCAGTCGTGCATGCTCGCACCACCAGTCGTGCATGCTCGCGCCACCAGTCATGGATGATCGCGGGTCCTACGGTCGCACGATTAGTCGTGCAACTGGTTGTAGGTATACACGACTGATCGTGCTAGTGGTCGCAGGTATACACGATTGCCCGTACGATCAATCGTGGATACCTGGGACTAGTCGCACGATTACCTACGACTGATTCTGCAATTAATCTTCTCCACTCGCTTGTGATCGCACGACCAAGCGTGCCACGAATCGTACGTACCAGTCCAAGAACAATCACAGAATAAGACCGCTATGCGAAGATCGTCGCCAACTTTAGCGATTGGTCGTATCTCTGCCAAATCGCACCAATCGCACGATCCAGAAATCGTACGATCCGGTGTGACTGGGCCTTAATACACACGTCGTTCGCGATGGCCTCTTTTTTCATCTACCAATCCGCGCGCTCACAAATTTTCTGAACTCCTTCGAGTACTACTTCAATGTGAATTTACAGTTGAGAGTGCAATTTTTAATAAGAACTCCTGTGAGTTTTACATTTTAGGTAGAGAATTAGCTGTCTTTTGAGGGCAACATGAATTTAGCCTGTAAAAACAGCACCGTCAGTTCTCCGTATGCTTAAGCCTCAGTCAAACCGGATCGTACGATTTCTAGATCGTGCGATTGGTGGCGATTTGGCCAAGGTACGACCAATCGGCAAGGTTTGCTACAATCTCCATTAGCGGTCGCATGCTGTGATTGCTCTTTAATTAAGACTCGTGGTAGGTCATCGTACATTTGGTGGTACGCTTGGTCGTGCGATAACCAACGATTGGAAAAGATCGATGGCAAGATCAATCTCGGCGGTAATCAGCGACCGATCGTATGATCAATCGTGATGTCGTACGACAGGTGGCACTACCAATCCCGCGATTATTATTAATTCTTTCTGGTATTAATGAAACCAAAAACCACCCAAAAGCGCCCTAGGCACTTTAGCTCGTAAGCGTGAAGAAACCTACAGTAAAAAGACAATGAGAAGAAGGTATAGTTTTAGAGGTGGAAGGAAAGCCCCAGAAGAATATCCTGGAGAAAACCCACAGAGTCAGAAAGGGACTGAAAACCCAATCCACATACTGGCCAAGACCGGATCCGAACCGGGTCACAGCGGTGGTAGGCGAGGAAAAAACCGCTACGCCAGCCTGACTCCACGACCATGTAAGACCTCTCTGCGACCTCTTACGATTTGGAATATCAGGGCCGGGTTGCACCAACGGTCTTAAGTGCTGTACTAAAGTTACGAACGAAAATGGGTTGCACCATCGATGTCTTACGACATGTACTTCCTTGCCGTACGCATTCTCACGTGTGGTGTAAGACAACTTTCGTGCAAACGACACAACTGTTGCACCATCACAACTTACGCATTTGTAGGACATGGATTTACGACATGAAATTACGTCTAGTGGGGAGGTGACTCAAATAGTTAGGGTAGCCAAACGCGGCAATGTGTTTGGCTTGAAGTACAGTGTCATTTATAACGTTTTTATGAAAATATTGAAAACAATACTTCTGAATATTTTAACACCATTTGGTTATGAACAAAAAAGGTTATGAAAACAAACATTATTCTTTTATTAAAAACTAAACATTTTCGAAGGACCATGAATAGCATCACATTAGACGAGTTTTTGTAAAACACGAAAATTGTGTTAAAAACGATTAGGCAATACGTTATTGAAAGATTCTTCAGAAAATTAGTAGCTGAGGAAAAAAAACCAACCAGACAGCGATTATAAAATACGTTTTAGAGACTACACGTGGGATTTACTATTTATATGTGACCCGCTCCATCAAAATCAGGAATAAGTCGCAAAAAGATATGCACACGGTGAGAAAGGGAATTTTATAAGCTTTCTAATGATACCCATCACACGTGTGTATCTCCGTCTTTTTGATGATTTGATTTTCCTACCTCTTTAACGAGTTATGGTTTGATGAACATGACAGTTGTATATTTATTTTCCGAATCCACATTCCGATAAAAACAGCTTTGAAATAAACAAAATTGACCAAAATCATACGGACAGCGCACACAAATCCTCTTCATTTTCATCTTTATTTATCGTTTTTACATACAATACATAAATGACAATAATCTGTGATAACTACACTTCCTAAAAATACAATGTTCAGAAAATCGACTTGGTCACGATTTTCACCCATGCGTTCACTTCAACGGCCAATTGCGTAAAACGGCCTCCGCGACCTATTCCTGATTACGATGGAGCGGGTCACAATCTTTCGTTCAAATGCTTCAATTGTTTCTACCCCAAAATACAACAATTATAGCAATGAATACAAATTAAAGAAAACAAAAACAGAAGTAGAGTCGAGCAAAGTGAAATTATTTAATTTACAACTCGGAATTGTTTTAATCGACACAGAACACGCACTAGACGAGTCAAAAAGAAAGTGACCGAATTTGAAGAAAGAAATCTTTAATTGCACACAAACAATATGTAAATTGCCTTCATGAGTAACGATGGATTCAGCATTAGTAACAATGGATTCAGTGCCAAGTAACAATGGATTGTCATTGTTAGTGAGCCGTATTTCTTTTGTTAGATGTTCATAATTGAGTGCCACCTTGAAAAGTGGGTGCACCTCTAGTAACGCCGCTGGTTGTGAAATGTAAATACAAAATTGATATTATAGTACCGGCGAAATTGTAAAACAAATAAAGGTCGACTACTGTTTCGATCAAATGAAAATGATTGCACGGTGAGCACACTGGACGAAAAACAAGAAAGGGCAAGGCCGGACGCTGGACACGTACGCGCGCATATCTGGCAAACATCTTAACAGCCAAATAGGTATCGCGCCCTCTATTGCCAGAACAAAAAACACACCAGGAAAAGCTTGTGAGATCAGGCGCCAGGAGTGCAGATGTCAATTATAAGAACATGTTGTTTTTTTTGTTTCAATCTCCAACGATGGTCAGCGGACAATTATTTGGAAAAAAACCCTGACAATTTCCAAATACTGCCCCATCCCCAATTTGCCAAGTTTAGTTAGTCCACCTTTTGTTTGCAATTGGTAGCACTTGTGCTGCGTTCCAATCGCGTCGTGTTTATCGTGTTCACAAGTTTACGAGTCGTATAATGGCGTTCTAATCGCCTGGTAACTCGTGTTCACCAGTGGTGAACTCGAGGTGGAATTTTTCTCTCCATGTTCACGACTTCATAAACAATGAAATACCCGCGCATGCGTGTTGGTTTACGTACGAGTTCTTGCGCGATAAAGAATGACCTTACCGCACGACTAACTCGACTGCGCGCGTGCGTCTTGGTGGGTAGCGTTTGGAATGCAACCTACTCGTGGACATGGAGAAATTCACGGTGAACACGATAAACACGACGCGATTGGAACGCAGCAATAGTACACGTGAACGTATATCAACCCAGTTGTAGTCTAGTTCCCGGACCTAATAATTTTCTGACATCATAATTTGTTCAACCGCCAAACTCACTAAACTCAAATAACAAGGAAAAAAGTACAGTTAAACGTGTAGATTTCCTGGTCACTCGTCAATATGAGCTGTTCACTCCGTTTCATCAGTAGCAGCCTTGCTGAATCAACCACGCAGGCTACAGGCGCAGGCTCAGCCGGACAGCTCACAACTCCCAAACGGAGAACCCCTTCACTTCAACTCACAAAACGACGGCATCATCAGAGTTCAGGCTCACTCATCATGCTAGGCAGCTAGGGGAACTAGGGCTTATAGGGCCATCTAATATTTATAAAAAAGATTGGCCAAATACGCAAACAATAATGCCTGAAATCTCAATAATTGTTAATAAAACAAATGTCAGTTATCCACATTTGGTTGATCTACTGATACACATGTTAATGTACTACAAGGACACGTTTAAAATAATCAATCATTTTGTTGATACACAAACTGAGAAACAAAAACCAACTTGCAGTTTCTTGCCGTTTCACAATATTAGTTTACTGATCCAGCCGCTCTGCTTCCAATACAATTTTGCCTTTATAGTCAGGTAGCTTTGTGTTATATTTAGGGATTACCGTTACCAGATGGATAAAAGCACTATATTTGGCATGAAGATCCCTGAGGGCATAGTAGTTAATTAGCCTAGAAGCTCTCGGGAGTTTCAAAACAACATGCCTTAGTTGCATAAATCGTAAATACCTGCCGTGTAACATATATTTGTTCCCATATTGGGGTACATTTTTTTATTTGTTTATTTGTTTATTTTGTTGGTGATTCCACTTACATATCCTTACTTCAATAACATTTTATATTTATAATTTTATTATGGTGATTTTACTTGTCTTACGTCCATAACATTTTCTAAAGCGAGTGACTGGATAATTATGAAAACATAGTAACGATCAAAATGGTTAAGTGACCCTTAAGTTGCGCGCATTTACCTTGTCTCCAGATATCATCAAGTAGTCTTGCCAAACCTCAGTATTGATGAGCTTCAAATTCACCAAATTGCTTATGGCAGTTAGCATATTAAAACCTTATGGAAAATCTTGTTCTCATAATTGTCCAGTCAAAAATGTTATGGAAGTATAAGGTAAGTGAAATCACCAAAATAAACTTTTCCAAATAATTATTAAAAAATAATATATACCCAAACATGGGAACAAAATATGTTACACGGCAGGTATTTACAATTTATGCAAAATAGGTATACTGTTTTTAAAACTCCGGAGGGCTACTAGGCTAATATTAATTACTAGGCCCTAAAGGTTCTTCATGACAAATATGGTGCTTTTATCAGCCTGGTAACGGTAATTTTACTAAGCCACCTGACTATTAAGCAGCCTGTGAAATATCTGCTTAGGTCTATAATAAAGTACGTTATTTGTCACAACATATCACAAGTGCTCTGCTCTGCCCTGTCACGCCCCCAAAAACCTCTTATATCAGCATTAATGCTTTTATCATGAAAATACCCACCAGTGTTTAACATTTCATTCCATTCAATGACAAACCTAAAACACAATAAATTAAGAAGGTTTGGAATAATATAACACAAAAGCAAGGAATAAGGTGCTACTACTACTAGTGTTCTTTCGTTTTAGACGGGTTTATGCGACATGGTAGATTGTGAACGTCTCCCAGTATCCAATCAAAAGCCGTGCACAACAATACGGCCCTCCCACCGGGGCCCCGTCCAATCGTTGGCTAGATGATTTGCATATATCCTTGTACCCCGTCTTCGCTCAATCTAAAATGCAGTGTGCGCAGGTTGTCCGCCAGACGGATTATGATTATGCCAGTGTTGCTAGACACGTGATTCGGGGCAAGCCGCTACATGGCAACGCACGGCCAGTGCACTGACCTCAACACCTGGACGGATCATTGTCCATATTCTGCTGTGCTAACACTTGAAGTCGGCGCGAACTGGAAGTGCAACATGGCGTCACTGCTGTGAGCCAATGAAATGTCCAGTTGTAGAGGTCAGTGGATTTACCAACCAACTGAACTCTACACCTGGACATTTCATTGGCTCACAGCAGTGACGCCATGTTGCACTTCTCTGCATGCCGACTTCAAAATGAAACAATGGAGGATCTGTCCATGTATAGAGGTCAGTGGGCCAGTGGCAGTTTTCCTGTCTGGTATCTGGAACTACTGCTTGTGAAACAGCGCACGGTAGAGATTGTCACCACTCTAAAACACAACAATTCGGTCGATCGTTACAGTACATCATTGTGTTCTTCTCAAAATCTTTAGGAATTATAGTTTTTTTAATGAATAACAACTTCGATAGTTGAAACGTGAAGAAACTGCAGACATTTCTTCAAGAGAGAGGGGTTTCAATAACAGGTTATCTGAAGAAGGAACTGGTTGAACTGTGCAAGTGCGTGGCCAATCTGAACTTGGCAACCGACCCAAATCTTTCCAGTCCCAACTTGAACTTGAAGGATACCCTTGACAAAAGATTGAAAGACGCTGGCTGCACATTTTCCGACCCATTTAATCTACCTGGATTTACAAAGGATTTCTCGAATAGCCTATACCAGATTTCGGACTATACGATGTCTTCACTTATTTGATTTGTTTTCGAGCGGACTATGACCGGCGAACTTCGAGCGTACAAGTCGTTCCAAGATTATCGATTGTTCAGCGACGCAATGTGCTTTCGTTAGAATTCAACAACGTGGTTGACTCGAGCCCGGTGTGCTGCTTTCGTGCGGAGGTCAAGCCAACACAAAAGAACAAAACTTACCTGAAGAAGGACACATACAATTTGTGGATTATCTTTTTAAAGGATAGTGGAGATGTGAAAGCTGCCTACTGTCAATGCCAAGGAGGATAAGCCAATTAACCGCAATACAATAATTTGTTTTTCCTATTCTCACTCGTGCCGCCCTCGGACTCGAACTGTGTACGCTTTGTGCACGGTAATCGAATTTCACATGGACGATCGTGAATTTCTTCCTCGGTTTTTGGTGAATCCGACGAACACCGTACTGATTCGTCTGATTCGAATCACAGTATTTCTTATTCAGACACTGACTCGAGCGAGGATAAAGACGGGGTCCCTCTAGGCGCTCTAGGTCTAAGCACGACCGCTCAAAATGATCGCTGCAGAAGGCCGAAAATCACTAGGCCCGGACCTTACCACTTCGCTCTGGAAAGCTTTACTTTGGCTGTCCAAATCCTCCGATATTAGGATCAGCCGGGAACAAATGAAGTCTTACTTCTGCCTTAGTAGTTTTGCTACACCTAACAGCTATACACACCTAGTCGGCATGCATTAGCCTCTGTCATGAAATGACGAAAATCAACCGAAGAGGGCGTTTTGCGGAAATTTGTCAATATGGCTTCCGAGCTCTCGCGTAAGACTAACGTAAGTAGCTATACCATGGAGGAAAGACAACAGATATTTAGTGAATTGCGGGGAAATACTTAATAAAAAATGGCCAATCATAAAACTAGATTTTCTTTCCTGCACTTGAAAAGACCCGCCGTGTATTTATGCTCCTTAGAAAACCGGTTAGGCCCAATTAACATTTAAACAAAACAAAAAATTCAGTGGCACTGAACTGAAGCTTTATTTGAAAGCCATATTTGAATGCCATACAGTAAACAAATTCTGGGGCCAATTCATACAACTTGATACATGTACAAGCAATATTATTTTTGTATTTTTAATTATTTTTTTACATCAAATATAAATTTGGGGCTTTACACACAAGCACTTGGTTCACATAATTACTATATGGACGTTAAACCTCAACATTCCTGATCCTGCAATGTTAATTTAAAAACCAGTTTTAAATACTGTCACATTAAATGTACAGACGCCTGTGAAATCTAGTAATATTTTACCCTTTTATTGACTGAAACCTGACATTAAAAGAAGTTCGTAAATATTAAACTTGGATTTTTTAAGAATTTTTCAATTGCGCCACGACCAATTAGGGAGCACTCGGTCGATTGTGTGCACAATTTCTGGACGCCACCGTTTTGGTGTTTTTTTCGGACTAAGCTTACACCTAAATTGTTAACAGAGGGTAAATAGCAAGCATTAATAACATTAACATGGTAAAGGTACAATTAATTTGCAGTTAGTCAACAAAGAAGTATGGCAACATTGCATGAGGAAAGTCGGCCCAACATTAACTGTTTATAAACAATGTAAACGTCGAAGTACAGCTATAGCTCTCCCAAAGGTCGAGTTGTCTCAACGGGCGAGTTGTCTCAACGGTCGACTTGTCTGACATCCGCTAGCTACGCACGTACGTATATAGCGCAGCACGCTTTCACAAACTGACCATTTTTTCAGTCGCTGTTTCTTTCTCTTTCGTAATTTTACGGTTTTGGATGACATTTAGCCTTATGCCTACGATTTATCCTTTCGAAATAACCCTGGCCTTTAGAGCTCCGTCGTAAGCCATAAAGTTCTGACATCGACGACACACGTGTTGCTGTTGGTAAGCGCCGCCATTTTGACAATTTTCCTCGCGTTGACCTTTTAGAAAGGTCATGACAGAGGCTAATGACCGAAAACTGTTGTATTTTTTTACCCTGATTCCGAATGAAAACCCAATGACGGACACTTGTTGCAATGCGCGCAGTCAGTATACGATAGGCCAGGTAGCAGCGCGGCGAGTCTCTGCCTCGATTTTCGTCATACCCCACGTTTTATGTTAATGAGGCTTCCCTTCAAGGGGCGGAGTGGTTTGACCAAAATTCTCAAAAATTATTTTCTCCCATTTATCACAGAAAATAAACACAACCACACACATAATGTTGTTGTCAACATTATACTTTATTGATTTAAGCAAAATAAATTCTTATTACATGTTTCCTTTAAGCAAATCTTGAGTAGTCCAATTACAATGTAGTATATAATCATATTGTGTACAAATAAATTGTATTCTTCCAAATAGGCACTTTGGGAGACAAATTAGCGATAGTTTTGATTCACTTGGGAGACAGTGGCACTTAGGGAGACATTTCAGTGTCTCCCTAAGTGTCTAGCTACCCCACAAAACGATATTTGGGAGTTATTTTTGCTCGGAGAAGACAGATTTGGGTCTAAATAGCATAAATATGAAATTTCGTGGAAAAAGCTCCAGGTAAAAACGGGTTAGGTTACAATAAAGATTGTGCACGACTCTATGGGATTGTCTCCCAAAGTGCCTATTTGGAAGTATCATAATTTATAATTGTATTAATCTGAAGGTAAAAAAATGTTTGTTTTTTTATTCTCAGACTCTGATCCTAACAAAACAAATCTTAATTTGTATATACATCTGTTTCATTTATCATTGGGTTTTAATTTTGTTAATGCGTTTTTATAAATTATAATTGTTTCCGTGATCTGTTAATCATGAATACAAATGATTCAGATACATACATGTACATGGAGGGGAGGGGAGGGGGGGGGGGGGGGGGGGGGGGGTATACTTTATTACCTGATGACTGTAACCACTGCGACCAGAAATACTGACAATTTAGGAGCTTGCTAACATAGGGCAATACAGCTCAGTTGGTAGAGCACCGGTCCAGTATTCCGGAGGTTGCTGGTTCGAGTCCCGCCTTGCAACTTTCTTTGTTTACCCTGAAATGTATGCAAATTTACCTAGTCAGTTTTCCTTGTTGTTTATTTATGTATTAAAGATGAAATGTCATATCCTTATTGAGTGATCCCCACAATGTCGCTTCCCAGGTTGTATCGTAACATTGAGCATGATCCCTGGCCACACCGAATTCTGGTGTTTATGACTTCTGACTGGCGCCCTCGAACAACGATACTGGCAATATGGGAGACCGCCATAATACTAGAGTAAGATAGCTCGGTTAGTATAGCGCTGGTCCGGAGGTCGCAGGTTCAAGTACCGCCTTGCTAATTTCTTTGTTCACATTGAAATTCCTTCAAATTATTGGCATTAATACGTCACCGGTTTCAGGAAGAGACGGTCTTGTCAACATTTTGAAATAATTGCAAAAAAACTATGTTTTTTTAAACTAAAATTATCAGCAAAGATACCTGTCTCTTCGTGAACACGATTTTCAGTTTACTTACATAGCGCCGTGTAATTTTGTCATAGGAGGGGAAGCGAGTCTAAACTGCAAAGATGTCCGGTTTACTTTTACGCCATTTCGACAAAATATGATTTTGTGCACAACAAGCGCGTATCTTCGTGAAAACGAAAAAATGCAATTACATGTATTGAGATGCCTGTCCCTTACAACATTAATGTTAAGACATTACACAGGTTTAGTAGCTCCTAGAAGCAAGCCAGAATAATTGAGTGAGATGTTTTAAAGGTAGGATACACCATTAGTAATTGCTTGAATTATCACGATTGGGTTGATTAGGGGGGGGGGGGGGGGGGGGTTGTATTGTATAGTAAATATTGTTCAACTGACCTGTCCAAATTTTTACAATCATGGATGCTAAGAAAAGCAAGAAAAGCCAAAATGCATTCGTTTTCAACCGGCGTTGGTCAATATGTTGTTCTTGTTTTTTCGCGATCGCCGTCCAATTACAGGATATATAGCGCAATCATTTTGCTGGATGCCTACAATCATTATTTACTTTTAAATAAGTAAGATATTTCTTAATAATTCGGTAGTAAGTTTTTTTCGATATCTGCAAATGGTGTATCCTACCTTTAGAGCAAAAATTATCGATATTGAAAACATTGTCATTTTTTGACAAGCTCGTCCCATTATACATTAAACCTGAGTGTGTGAATTAATTTCACCAGAAATGTTTTGGAACCATGCGTCAGCAAAGAAAACGTACAAGACCCAAAAATGTGCATTATGTTTTCTGTTTTATCCTAAACAGAAAACGTAATATCAATTGAGCAAAACTTCAACACTTGTTGTTAAACATCCTATTTAACACTTTGACTAATTTTGTAGCATTAAAATAAAAAAAAGTATATTTACTTCTATTCTATTTCCCCCGAAAACACAATACACTTACACAGAAATTGCGGTCTTTGTACTATTCGTATGCAGGCACAATTGTAAGATTTATTGTAAACATTTGATGTGGCGATCATTACCAAAATCCCCATAGTAACTAAATAAAATATTTACTATATTTGCTCCTAGTTCAATCCAGCTAAAAGTCACTAATGAAACCGTTACATTTCCGCTTCGCTTGTGTTCCAAGTTGTGAATATTGTAGTATCAATCAGTCACCCAAATGACATTAAGCTCTCGGTATTGAGGCAGGGAGCTTTGTTGAAAAATAATTAAAAGAACTTTAGTGTTCGCTCATAATAATTTAGGTAGCCCTACCACATCAAAATGAGCGGTTGGAGTTGGCTCATTTACATTACAACAATAAAGAGGCGAGGAATATTAAGCCTTTACGCCCACCGTCGATATACCCAGCACGATATGTGGCAGAGGGGTAACCCCCCCCCCCCCCCCCCCCCCCCTCTTATCCCTATACGCACTCAACACTATTGTAACCTAACCCACCCCCCCCCCCCTTGAAACCTAAAAGGAATTCCTGAGATTCCGGGAACACAATGGTCAACACAAAAGAGGGGGGTTTTCTCTGCCACACATCGTGCTTCATATGTCCGTCGAGCTTGGAAGCAAGTTGAGTGGTTATTTGTTATTCACTAGGAGTCGTCAACTGTAGATGTTGCAGTCATTAGGCAATGGAGTTTGATAAAGCGCCCCCCCCCCCCTCCAGCGGCTTTCATCAAACCCAAATGATTAATGTATACGCATGGTATCCTTACAGCAACGCGTTTGTCCAGACTACTAAAATTCTCCGCTGACTCCAACGGGCACGATATTACAAGGCATAGAAATTGAACAAAGATGACAAATTCCACAACTAAATGAGCATCTTAGCTATAGTTCCGGTGGGAGGGCCGTATAATAACGGTTAATTGCATGTATAGGCAAAGAAATCCATGGCCCTGTGGAAATAAAGGTCACTGGGCAATAATAATGTATTAACAAGTTTATGGGCACATTGAAAGGTTTATACAAAATACTCAACATTTTAAGGGGAATTTTGAGACCCCCCCCCCTCTTTTGTGTTGGGCATTGTGTTCTCGGAATCTCAGGAATTCTTGTTAGGTTTTAGGGGGGGGGGGGGGGGGTAACAATAGTGCGGAGTGTGTATAGGGTATAGGAATAAGGGGGGGGGGTACCCCTTTGCAACATATCGTACTGGGCATAGTTTGTTACTCTGAGCATCCCTACACACAAAACCTTAATACCCGGGATTAAGCATTACTTCTAAAGGTAGTATACAACCTTTGCAAACATCAAAAGCACGAAACTACAAAATCATTATGATATACCTTACTTGACTGTATTATAGTAAAGAATAGTCTCTAGCATCCGGTAAAAAAGATTCATAATGGAATTTTTGCATCAATTTCCAACGATGGTCGGCCGACCATCGTTAGAATAACTTTACCAAATTTAGTTAGTCAAAAAACTGTTTACACATCTGTGAATATGTGGAAGTCAGCTAGTGTGGTTTCTTAATTTGATAAGTCCCCGACGTCAATAAATGGCTATGTTTCGTCTGAAGTGGGGGTCAGGGAAACAGACTTCGAAACAGACAAAGCTTCGTTTTCTCTGTTTTTCTTCCAGCATCTAGAAATCCAAAATGTTTAATGTCAGTGTAACAATATTTGCTTTAAATTACATCCCCTAACATAGTCCTTGATTTGTACCACTATTTTGGTATAATTATTTATTTTAATACCCTATTACATTTTGTTCCAAATTGCATAGTTTTATTTTTATTTTACGGAAGGTCATGATATTGTTTATACGTTTATTCCATACTCTGTCTATTCGGTATAAACTCCCGTCACACTAGAGGCCGAATGAGCCGGAATGCCGTCGAAATGGAAATTCTTGGTATATACCTGGATATTCGAAGTGCATTCGAAGTGCATTCTAAAAATTCTGACTGTATTCCAAACATTTGGGCATATTCTTGTGGCCGGCCCGAATATTTTGCTCATGCTCAAAACTTTCGAGGTGCATTTGAAGTACAGAAATATCGAACGGCATTCAAAGTGTATTCTAACTGCATTCTATATTCTGATGGAATTCCAACAGCATTCGAAACATTCTGATCGCATTTGAGGGAGAATCGAAACGGAAAGCCACTTTAAATCCTGCCAGAATGTCATATGAAGCACGATATGTGGCAGAGAAACCCCCCCCCCTCTTTTGTGTTGACCATTGTGTTCCCGAAATCTTAGGAATTTCTTTTAGGTTTCAAGGGGGGATGGGTTAGGTTACAATAGTGTTGAGTGCGTATAAAGTATAGGGATAAGAGGGGGTACCCCTCTGCCACATATCGTGCTGGGTATACAGAATGTCCCGGGGCCGGTTGCACCAAACATGTCCTACGTGCTTGTCGTAACTGCGGTTGCACCAAAAAGCTTACAGGCCTGTCCTAAAATGCATATCTTACGACACGCCGTAGGACATGTCCTAGTGTATATTTATAACTGTATTGGGACCGACGCAGGTCACAATCCCGAAATTAGATATAGGCCTAGCAACTGTACATTGTACAACTGTAGCAACTGTTTCAATCAAATATGTTTTATTTTTCTATAAAACCAATTAAATTTGATACACCAATCAAGCATGTCAATACAGAGCATGTTCTCTCACTCATTTCGAAAAAAAATATTTACCGAAATTGATCTATGCAGAAGTTATGCATGTGCATGGAATACTATTGGAAGCTGTTAAATTCAAATACAAATGAGATTTTAATAATTTGTTCACAATTTTTCGTCAATTAAAACTTCCCGCCTGAATGTGGCGCGAATTTAGAAAATTCTTCATTTCGGCTGGTTCTGCTTGACTCCTGCTGATTTCGAATAAGTGTTACGGGGGTATTATGGGTGGGGTGGGTTGTTCTATGTGGCCGTATTTCTACCTGCCACCTGTCTTGCTTTTGATCGACCCGCCGTAGAAGTGACTTCCGAACCGTGTCATGGCAGTGAGAGTGACCCTGGCGCTTTGACAAGTTAGACGATCACAGTAACAAGAATTCTGCACGGCCTATGCGTCAAATGCAATTTTATACTTTGATCCCCTCGCGATGCATGCACTGCAAATATTACACACTTAAATTATGCCCAGGGCGAAGCATCTCATGTAATCAGCCTTCTTTATTGTCAAAGATACAAAGAAAAAAGAAGAAACCCTATCACTGGGGACCACCGAGGCGAGTTGGGGGGGGGGGGGGGGAGCAACGAGCGTGAAATATTGCCACTTGAACCGGATTAAAATGTGTAGCCGTGGGACACTGTAGGAAAAACACAACTTCAGTATTGGAGAGATAGCGGACTGATGAGTCCATTCATTGTCCATTTTTTTCTCTCTCTCAGGAGACATTTGGCAGAAGGCTAACTAATTGTCAAAAAAGATACTCTGATTTCATTTCGAAAAGACTGAGAACTGACGAAGCATACCGATTCCTTAGCAGAAAATCCCACGTAAAACAAGGGGTGTTTTCAATGAATAATGAATGGATTTCAGCTCTCAGCGCTGGCGGCTGTTGTACTATGAGGGCACATAGCGCGGTGTCAATATTAGACGGCAGGAACTGGATTTCGAGGACAACGTGCGACGGGCTGTAGTTCACCTAGCTCAGAGGGAGATAGGGACAGTGTCTAAAGTTCGTTCACCCCGGCATACTTGGGCAACTCAAACCTGATTTTGTTATCAATTAAAACAGTGAGATAAAAACAAATTCCCCTCCTTTGTTTTCCTGTCTCACCAAAACCATATCCGATTTACCGAAACGCAAATATGCAAAGTTTCTCCCTAAACATCCCTCTCTCATAATTTATACAGGAATGTGTGTTCTTACAATTAACATTTTTAAACGGTGATCTCTGTACAGATAAAATTGTAGTCCCAGAAAAAACCATTTCCATATAATTTTTCATAGAAGCAATTGATAGCGCATTACTAATGTGCAGCTTAATTGGTTAAGAAAAAAAGGGACAATGGCGAATTCAATTTTCGATATCAAAGTTAACAGTACAATTAATATTTATTAAGTTACTTTGAATGTTGATGCTAAGGGTAGTTGAATTGAGACCATGGTATACAATAACCTAAGGTAAAATCCAGGCGTGACGTATTCCTATTGTTCCTGCACGACAATACTAGCCGGTAATGGCTTGTTAGACAGAAACTCATCATTACCGCCACAATAAATCATCGTAACCAACACAATAACTCATCAATTCAATACAATAACTCATCATTACCAACACAATGATATTGAACACAATATTAGCGTGTTCCTCAGCCATTACCCTTTATATCTTCGGCCTTAGCCATTATTTCTTCCAGGGGCCGGTTGCACCAAACATGTCCTATATGCTTGTCGTAAGATAAGAAATTTAGGAGAACCCTAGGACATGTGGTAACTGCGGTTGCACCAAAAAAGCTTTTAGGTCTGTCCTAAAATGCATATCTTACGACACGCCGTAGGACATGTCCTAGTGCATAAATATAACTGTATTGGGACCGACGCAGGTCACAATCCCGAAATTAGATATAGCAACTGTACACAGCATTTTTTCAATCAAATATGTGTTTTTTTCCTAAAAAGCAATCAAATTTGATACACCAATCAAGCATGTCAATAAAGAGCATGTCCTCTCACTTATTTTTCAAAAAAATTACCGAAATTGATCCATGCTATCAGAAGTTATGCATGTGCATGGAATACTATTGGCAGCTGTTGAATTCAAATACAAATGAGATTTTAATAATTTAATTGAAGACTAAAAACCTTATTTGCATTGTCAGATATTGTATTTAGAATTGGGAACAAGTGAACACTTTTCCTCAAAAATATTAATGGCGATTTTTGTATTTCTTTTTTTGTGTAAGTCAATAAAATGTACCTTATATCCCCGTAAAAAATATATATTTATATTAATTTGTTCCCTTCAAATTCGGTCACTTTTTTTTGGACTCGTCTAGTGCGTGTTCCGTGTCGACCCTGCTATATTTGTTTATTTTTTTTGGAAACAATTAAAGCATTTAAACAAAATCTAAATAGTTAATCCCACGTGCAGTCTCCAAACGTCTTTTAAAATCGCTGCCTGGGGCCGGTTGCACCAAACATGTCCTACATACATGTCGTAAAATAAGAAATTTAGGACCACCCTAAGACATGTCGAAACTGCGGTTGCACCGAAAAGCTTATAGGCTTGTCCTAAAATGCATATCTTACGACACGTCGTAGGACATGTCCTAGTGTATAATTATAACTGTATTGGGACCGACGCTGGTTACAATCCCGAAATTAGATAGAAACTGTACACAGCATGTTATTAATCACTTATGTTTTATTCAGATAATTAGTGATTGTTTACAAATGCATATATGTCACCAATTCATTTCATCATAATCAAAATGGTTGTATTACCAGGGTCCCTTGCTATGGTTACCGTCACTCTTCAATTTATTGATCTTTAAATTCATATAACGAAGCTTTGCATCTTGGACTTTTTTCTGAAGAGTGAGTAATTCCATATAGTTGCCTCGTGTTCCTTCCTGAATATTTCCAATTGCGAAGGAAATTGCAAGAACCAGTGTCGAAAGATGCATTGGAGTATGAAAACGTAGGTGGGCATGTCTTCGACATCTGAGACTGCAGCCTATTGAAAAGGTTTGGCAGGTAATAGTTGTAATGGCTATGCTTCACAACTTCGCCAGACATTTGCCTCTTGAAGACGAAGATGGGCAGATGTATGCAGAGCTGATGGATGAGCATCCCGACGACAACGAGTGGCCTGACATTGATGATGATCCAAATCATGAAAGGATTGCCCAAAGAAACCAAATTGTAGACTTATTGAGGGCTGAACGATTTCCCTATTTCAACCATGAACATAAATAACAGTTAAAGAAATCGACCCAGATACATTTTTCTTAAAAAAGTAATTAATTTTGATACACCAATCAAGCATGTCAATAAAGAGCATGTTCTCTCTCACTCATTTAAAAAAAACCAGAATTAATTTCTTTTTTACTCGCCAATTTGTAGATTTAACAATTTCACTTTGTTGGACCCTGTTTTTGTTTTGTTGTTCAGTTTGTACTCATTGCTATGATTGTTTTTTTTTTAGTAGAAACAATTAAAGCATTTGAACGAAATCTAAACAGTTAATCCCATGTGCAGTCTCGGAAAACGTCTTTTAAAATGTCTGTCTGGTTCTTCTTTTTCCTCAGCTACTGATTTTATGAAGGATTTCTTGATAACTTATTGCTTAGCCGTTTTTTACACGAAATTCGTGTTATCTAATTACAAAAACTCTTCTAATGTGAAGCTAAATAACAAAAAATTATAATTATTTTGTTCACAACCAAATGGTGATAAAACATGCAGAAGTATTGTTTTCAATCTTTTCCTTAATATAATCCTAAACGACATTGTACTTCAACCTGAACATATTGCCGCGTGTGGCTACCCTAACTATTTAAGTCACCTCCCCACTAGACGTAATTTTATGTCTTAAATCCATGTCCTACTAATGCGTAAGTTGTGATGGTGCAACAGTTGTGTCGTAATGTCTTTCGGTTGCACGAAAGTTGTCTTACACCACACGTAAGTCAAAATGCGTAAGGCAAGGAAGTTAGTACATGTCGTAAGACATCGATGGTGCAACCCATTTTCGTTCGTAACTTTAGTACAGCACTTTAGACCGTTGGTGCAACCGGCCCCAGGGGCCGGTTTCACCAAACATGTCCTACATGCTTGTCGTAAGATAAGAAATTCAGGACCACCCTAAGACATGTGGTAACTGCGGTTGCACCGAAAAGCTTAGGACATGTCCTAGTGTATAATTATAACTGTATTGGGACCGACGCAGGTTACAATCCCGAAATTAGATAGAAACTTATGTTTATAATCACTTATGTTCTATTCAGATAATTAGTGATTGTTTATAAATGCATGTATGTCACCAATTCATTTCATCATAATCAGAATTGTTGTATTCCCAGGGTCCTTTGCTATGGTTACCGTCATTCTTCAATTTATTGATCTCTAAATTCATATAACGAAGCTTTGCATCTTGAACTTTTTTCTGAAGAGTGAGTAATTCCATATAGTTGCCTCGTGTTCCTTCCTGAACATTTCTAATTGCGAAGGAAATTGCAAGAACCAGTGTCGAAAGATGCATTGGAGTATGAAAACGTAGGTGGGCATGTTTTCGACATCTAAGACTGCAGCCTATTGAAAAGGTTTGCCAGGTAATAGTTGTAATGGCTATGCTTCACAACTTCGCCAGACATTTGCCTCTTGAAGACGAAGATAGGCAGATGTATGCAGAGCTAATGGATGAGCATCCCGACGACAACGAGTGGCCTGACATTGATGATGATCCAAATCATGAAGGGATTGCCCAAAGAAACCAAATTGTAGACTTACTGAGGGCTGAACGATTTTCCTATTTCATGTCCTAGTGTATAATTATAACTGTATTGGGACCGACGCTGGTTACAATCCCGAAATTAGATAGAAACTGTACACAGCATGTTATTAATCACTTATGTTTTATTCAGATAATTAGTGATTGTTTACAAATGCATATATGTCACCAATTCATTTCATCATAATCAAAATGGTTGTATTACCAGGGTCCCTTGCTATGGTTACCGTCACTCTTCAATTTATTGATCTTTAAATTCATATAACGAAGCTTTGCATCTTGGACTTTTTTCTGAAGAGTGAGTAATTCCATATAGTTGCCTCGTGTTCCTTCCTGAATATTTCCAATTGCGAAGGAAATTGCAAGAACCAGTGTCGAAAGATGCATTGGAGTATGAAAACGTAGGTGGGCATGTCTTCGACATCTGAGACTGCAGCCTATTGAAAAGGTTTGGCAGGTAATAGTTGTAATGGCTATGCTTCACAACTTCGCCAGACATTTGCCTCTTGAAGACGAAGATGGGCAGATGTATGCAGAGCTGATGGATGAGCATCCCGACGACAACGAGTGGCCTGACATTGATGATGATCCAAATCATGAAAGGATTGCCCAAAGAAACCAAATTGTAGACTTATTGAGGGCTGAACGATTTCCCTATTTCAACCATGAACATAAATAACAGTTAAAGAAATCGACCCAGATACATTTTTCTTAAAAAAGTAATTAATTTTGATACACCAATCAAGCATGTCAATAAAGAGCATGTTCTCTCTCACTCATTTAAAAAAAAACAGAATTAATTTCTTTTTTACTCGCCAATTTGTAGATTTAACAATTTCACTTTGTTGGACCCTGTTTTTGTTTTGTTGTTCAGTTTGTACTCATTGCTATGATTGTTTTTTTTTTAGTAGAAACAATTAAAGCATTTGAACGAAATCTAAACAGTTAATCCCATGTGCAGTCTCGGAAAACGTCTTTTAAAATGTCTGTCTGGTTCTTCTTTTTCCTCAGCTACTGATTTTATGAAGGATTTCTTGATAACTTATTGCTTAGCCGTTTTTTACACGAAATTCGTGTTATCTAATTACAAAAACTCTTCTAATGTGAAGCTAAATAACAAAAAATTATAATTATTTTTTTCACAACCAAATGGTGATAAAACATGCAGAAGTATTGTTTTCAATCTTTTCCTTAATATAATCCTAAACGACATTGTACTTCAACCTGAACATATTGCCGCGTGTGGCTACCCTAACTATTTAAGTCACCTCCCCACTAGACGTAATTTTATGTCTTAAATCCATGTCCTACTAATGCGTAAGTTGTGATGGTGCAACAGTTGTGTCGTAATGTCTTTCGGTTGCACGAAAGTTGTCTTACACCACACGTAAGTCAAAATGCGTAAGGCAAGGAAGTTAGTACATGTCGTAAGACATCGATGGTGCAACCCATTTTCGTTCGTAACTTTAGTACAGCACTTTAGACCGTTGGTGCAACCGGCCCCAGGGGCCGGTTTCACCAAACATGTCCTACATGCTTGTCGTAAGATAAGAAATTCAGGACCACCCTAAGACATGTGGTAACTGCGGTTGCACCGAAAAGCTTAGGACATGTCCTAGTGTATAATTATAACTGTATTGGGACCGACGCAGGTTACAATCCCGAAATTAGATAGAAACTTATGTTTATAATCACTTATGTTCTATTCAGATAATTAGTGATTGTTTATAAATGCATGTATGTCACCAATTCATTTCATCATAATCAGAATTGTTGTATTCCCAGGGTCCTTTGCTATGGTTACCGTCATTCTTCAATTTATTGATCTCTAAATTCATATAACGAAGCTTTGCATCTTGAACTTTTTTCTGAAGAGTGAGTAATTCCATATAGTTGCCTCGTGTTCCTTCCTGAACATTTCTAATTGCGAAGGAAATTGCAAGAACCAGTGTCGAAAGATGCATTGGAGTATGAAAACGTAGGTGGGCATGTTTTCGACATCTAAGACTGCAGCCTATTGAAAAGGTTTGCCAGGTAATAGTTGTAATGGCTATGCTTCACAACTTCGCCAGACATTTGCCTCTTGAAGACGAAGATAGGCAGATGTATGCAGAGCTAATGGATGAGCATCCCGACGACAACGAGTGGCCTGACATTGATGATGATCCAAATCATGAAGGGATTGCCCAAAGAAACCAAATTGTAGACTTACTGAGGGCTGAACGATTTTCCTATTTCAACCATGAACAGAAATAACAGTTAAAGAAAGCGACCCAGATACATTTTTCTTAAAAAAGTAATTAATTTTGATACACCAATCAACCATGTCAATAAAGAGCATGTTCTCTCTCACTCATTTACACAAAAAAAGAATTACTTTCTTTTTGACTCGCCGTGTTCCGTTTTGATTAAAACAAATCCGAGTTGTAGATTTAACAATTTCACTTTGTTGGACCCTGTTTTTGTTTTGTTGTTAAGTTTGTATTCATTGCTACAAATGTTGTTTTTTAGTAGAAACATTTAAAGCATTTGAACGAAATCTAAACAGTCAATCCCATGAAAACATCTTTTAAAATTTCTGTATGGTTCTTCTTTTCCCTCAGCTACTAATTGTATGAAGGATTTCTTGATAACTTATTGCTTAGCCGTTTTTTACACGAAATTCGTGTTATCAAAGTACAAAAACTCTTCTAATGTGAAGCTAAATATATTTGTTTTAATAATTATTTCTTTCATAACCAAATGGTGATAAAACATGCAGAAGTATTGTTTTCAATATTTTCCTTAACAAAATTCTAAACGACATTGTACTTCAACCTGAACATATTGCCGCGTATGGCTACCCTACCTATTTAAGTCACCTCCCCACTAGACGTAATTTTATGTCGTAAATCCATGTCCTACTAATGCGTAAGTTGTGATGGTGCAACAGTTGTGTCGTAATGTCTTTCGGTTGCACGAAAGTTGTCTTACATCACACGTAAGTCAGAATGCGTACGGCAAGGAAGTTAGTACACGTCGTAGGACATCGATGGTGCAACCCATTTTCGTTCGTAACTTTAGTACAGCACATAAGACCGTTGGTGCAACCGGCCCCAGGTCCTTCTCCGTATGATTATGAGCCTACTTTCACATTTACAGTACACATTATGTATACACTATGCCATACACAAAAGGGTTTACTTGCATTCCTTGCGCGTGCAGGGCCGCTATCGATCGGGCTTCGCGTACTGATGGTGCGGACACTACGTCACAATATCTCGGATGTAACGATAAACCAGAACAAAATGGCGGCTCGCATGACGGTAAGCTCAGTGCGAGAAAATCTCTTTTTTATATGATTACTGCATGAAACCGATACAAATAAAAAAAAAATCAAGTCACAATGGCAATTGACACTCTTTAACATTATGCAATTATAAACTATGGGTGGAGTTTCCCTTTAACGGGTAGCCGAATGGCCCAGTGGTATTATGAAGCAAGATATGGGACGGAGAGAACTCCCCTCTTCATCTGTGGTGGTCATCGTGCTTGCGGAATGTTGCGGTTTCTCAAGAATTCTTTTTAGGTTTTTAGAGGGGAGGGGGAGGAAAGGAGGGGGGGGGGGGGGGGGGGGGGGGGGGGGGTGAGTTAGGTAACAACTATTCTGGAGAGAGTAGGCCTATAGGTTTGGGGGACTATAAGGTGAGTCCGTCGGTCCCATTCTGTTGAGGATGGGCGAGCCCATTTGAATCAGCCCAAAAGAATGTCCAACTTTTGAGTCGTTTCTCCGACTTAAACCACGTCCCTTTTACACTCATTGTCAATATTTCAAAGGAACAACAACTGTCAATTCTTACTAATGCTTTCAGAATTGACATACCGTTGTTCAGTGGTACGAGCTACTAACTTGGGTATGTAAAAGCTTTGCCCTGTCTGGCCTCTGTGTTGCGTAACCAAACAATGGAATAAAGGTTGGTTTAAATAAGGGGGTTTTAAGGACCCAGTTGGACATCGAAGTCGTTTGATGCTATACATTTGTGTGCGTCGGGTGTGTCTCTGCAAACTCCGCTAAAATGTTTCCCAGTGATGATATGACCCGTACATATTTTTGAGTAGGAATACGTTTGGAGATATGCTGTGTCACCCTCAATAACTGACTCACCAATTTATTTCGATGTCGATTCAAACCAATATTTTGAGACCTATCCGATGAGGATTTCTACACCAATAAGAATGTCTACTAAAACGGCAGTTAAGAATGTACAGTTAACTGTACAATCTTAAAAATAATCGACACTTGAATAGAGTGACGTTTAATGTAGTTTAATGCTGAATATACAGTGGTTATAGACGATGTGCCCTCTGACGCCACGTGTTTACATCTCTATTCAAATGTACCCAGCAGTATGCGCACACATCGTGTTTTACATACAATTTGCTTAAAGAGTGACGTCGCAGGTCAGATTTCCTTTGAATTATGTGACCTCTGATGTCATCTTCTAACCAAATTTATGTAAAACATGATGCGTGCGCATATTGCCTAGCACATTTGAATATAGTTGTAAACAGAGGGCACATGGTCTATAGGTTCGCTGACTGCAAATCCCGGAACCTGGGTTTGAATTCCCTGGTGCCTTGGTGGTTTTAACGCATGCAATTTTAATTTGCAACTTGGTACTGTCCGCAGTGTCCAGGTTCGCACCCGCGTATAGGTATGGAGGTCTTTTGCTGTCTCGGCAGCAAGGCTTAGGGTGCCGCTTCATTTCCTCCCTTACATAGTGTGGACCTTCGGGTTACATGGATGTAAAGGGAATGAGGTTTGGTGGGCCGAGAAACCCAATATTCCGGAAGAGTCATATTATGGGAGTCGGCAATGAGCTCCTTGAGTTGGGTCATAAGTCCGTATACACCTGAATGCTTGGTCAACACCCCATAACTCTTTGTTTTTCTTGATCTCATTAATTTTTTTACTAAGCAAGAACACAGACGTATTTTATTCCATTCTCTCATGTTTTCTTTTGAAGGAATTTATATTAAAACGGTATATTTATACGAAAAATATGTTGAAATATTTGTCTTAAATCATACACCCAAGAGTACCCTCTCCTGTGATTGACGCATACCATTGTAACTAGAGTAACGCCTGTAATTTAAAAACGGACAGAAATAATTTTACACGGAGTTTATAATTAGTGTCATTGTTATCTTAAAAAGAGAATCAGTAATGGTTTTGACAATATATCAGTTGTTTTTAACTTTTTGGATAGCTGCAAATAGTATACTCTCACTGCCTTTAACATTCACGGTGTTTTAAATTATTTTCTACAAGGTCTCAAACCACCTATTCTCATGTGTGCCTTGCGTACGTGCGTGTGCTTGCAGCTGTTATTAAATTAAACTTTTTGCTTTTGCGGAGTGCATCGACACATCTCCGGAAATCGAGAAACGAGGTTGAAATTGCACGCCCTAAAAAGCATCCAGCGGAAGAGGCCCCAAAAAGCATCCAGCGGAAGGGGCCCCCGCCAGGCGAGATCATGATCATGTGGGCACCTCCGTCCCCCTGTCATGCCTGCTGGCAGTTGCAAACAAGCCGAGGGTAAAACCAAAGGGGAAGAGAACGGAAAATCGAAATCTTCGTGCAACCTGTCATGATTAGCGGTGTCCATTGATTGTTAAAGGGGCACTCTGTCCTGGAATCGCCCAATGGGTCTACAAAACGTGTTTTGAACGAAATTATGTTAATCAGAAAGAGCATCTACAATAAGAATATAAACACCACACAACCATCTATTAAAAACTGGGCGTTGTTGCGTTATTCTTGTGTAAAACGAGTTTCTGGGTTCACTTTTCTGACCCCTAAAACTCATTGTTTGGGTGTAGCCGCGATGCTGCTTTTTCGCAGACACTTACTACTGTGGCAACAGTCTTATGCTGCAACGCACCGATTATACAAGATACAGCCAATAATGTTATGACGGCTGGAAATGCGTACACGAATACCCCAAACTGTCCGCCGCGGCAAACGTAAAAAACGTGTTTTTTGTTTGTCTTTTCTCAGGAACGGTAAGCCATAAGGCTGGTTTTATTTCAACCATGTGTTTAAAATAGTATAGGAGTAAACGTCAATCTAAAACATGACATTTTCGGGGATTACAGGACATATACCCCTTTAAGGTTTGTAAAATGCCAACGCGGATTGATTTTTTTCTTTCTCTATTTTGATTTTGGTTAGGCCTCTGTGGTCAGTGCGTGAATAATCTGTCACAACCGGCACCTTGGGCTATATACAGTGAGAAAAACATCCGTAACCGCCGTTGTTATCATACAATGATGACAATAGTGACAGAATCGTAAACAAAATGAAAACAAACTATGGCATTTTGCACAATTTGTCTGCCATTTTGTTGGTAGGTGGTACCCGCGACCAACCGCAGTAGCTGGTCCCGAAAAGTCGATTAGACTAGTCCAACCATCGTCGACTAGTGTGCGTTCGATCAGAGTTAGTCGAACTATAATGGTTAACTATACACGTATAGTCCTTGATCAAACTTGCTCACATTGTAGACAACGATGCGCAGAAACCATTCATCACCAATTTGAATTATTTGCCATACAAAATGTGACCTGTCACCACAAAACGAGAGTAAAGTCGGAAATATTGAAAATTGAAATATTTGTATTTTCAAATTCTGGAGAAAGAGAGCTTTCCAATGATACATAACACTTGGGGGTTTTGCGATAAATACCTTTTACAGCGCTCTAGAATGTTATGGGTTTCACAAAACGTGTTTGTGAGAAAACTTGGTTTAAACATCTTAAACAAAACACGCAAAAGATTACAAAACAGGACAAGTAAGGTTCGGTAGAGCATAGCAACGGCTATGTTCTAATCATTATTTCTTACTGAAATTTTCCACACATACAAACTATTGTATAAACAACAACAAAATATAAAACAATTATGAAAACGTGAGATACTTACGAGGACCTGATTTGCATATTTAATTATCTTGTTAATTAGACCACTTAAGGACTTTAATCCAAACACTAGCTACCAAAACACTTCGCAAAATCGCGTAAAAAATTTAGAGGAGGACTTAGGCTTTCCAAATTACGCAAAATCTCAAAATGGACCACCCCTTTATATTTTGACTTTGGATGGCCATATCTCCGAATCACATAGTGCGACTTTACTCTCATTTTGTGGTGACAGGTCACAAATAGGCAAGTACGTGCTTGACTGATTTTGTAATAAATTGATTAATTTCAACTATAAATACCGGCTATTATAAGTGCCCGAGAAATTTCAGCGCCACAGAGAATCGATGACTATTTCTTTTCGATTCCGAATTAATTAGAACATGACCATTTGGAATTGCATCGAAGGCAGCGCGGTGTAGGTTTCAGCACGATGTTAAAATAAAAGATCATGTAAGCCGTTGGCAAAATTCGGTTTGCAAAACATTTCAAATTGCCTTGGATGTTGAATTACATTTGGGAAAACGAAAATTTTGGTAAATATTTATAAGGTAATTTTCAGGCCTGTTTCAGTTTGATCACAGGCCAATCCTTTTGGCTTTTGTGTGTCTAAAATCTAGCTTTCAGAAATAGCGCAAATTAAAGAATAACAAATCTGGATTTACTTGGTCACGAAAGAAATGTGTTTGACCACCTGTCGGTCGATTGTGCACAGCAGGTATATAGCAGGTACTGGCTGATGTTTACTTGTATGAAGGAACATAAATTTAAGGAAAGCCGAATGCCAAAGCCGTATAAACAGACTTCTTTGTCTTCAATATGTATAGCTGTGGATAACGTGGATAAATATTGAATAAAATATTCCCACCTGCATCTCCGCGCAGATCTCAAGTTATGCTTGTATATTTATAACTAACCTGCCACAAATTAGGTAGCGTTAAATTGGCTGCGTTGGCTGTAAACAGGACGTGGGCCATCGTGGGTTTAGGAATCTGACTAAAACTGAACTTACCCTAGACTTTTTATAAACTGCCT